>JAPEIX020466873.1:0-13309 GCA_026122405.2 Zoanthus sansibaricus
AGGACGTTAAACCGTAGGAATTCGGAGGCATATCTCTGTTTATGTGTGTATGTCTGTCATGTGAAAGGTCTCCGACCACCTTAGAGCGGTAAAGATGGTGTCCCCAATTAGTAGGCCTCTGGCCGGCTAAAGTAAATTGACACCTAAATAAAGTTATTATTTTTATTTTTTAAAAAAAAGAACAACAACAAACTTTTCTAAAAAGAGGAGTCTGTGGAAACGTATTTCTGTCACCGCTACTTTAAATAGTTAAAAAGCTAGAATGAGAACAGGAAACCGATTTTTGCAACATTTGCTGAGAAGATCTTTGTTATGTAAAACGAATCAGTACATAAATTTCTACCCAGTTCCTGACATCACAGCCTTCATTGGCCTAAAATGCGCTATAGCTTGGTATTGTTTTGTTACTTTCAACGTTTCACCATTCAATGTTGAGTTAAAAAAACTGGAAAAATGGACACAATTTAGATGAGAATTTTTGGTGATTATTAAAATAAGAAGTATTTCCAGCAATTTCAGAGAATGTAAATTTTAAAATTTTCAGGGGAGCATGCTCGCAAACTCCCCTAGAGAACCTCGCGCCTTCGGCACTCGTTAACTTACGTTAGCCGTCCCAATACAAAATATGCTCCGGCTGTCTCCCGATCTGTAATGATAATGACAATGATCATGATGTTCAATTAATGATGACGAAAATGTAATTAACAATTATGCCAATCACAATATATGATGAGAAAATGTTTAAGACATGGACAAGATAGATCGGTAAGGATAGATATATAGATACATAACATTACAGCCAATCGGCTAAATTGCGTTATTTACATTTGTAAAAATGAAATAAAAACAACCTATTTACAATAAATAAATATAAATATGTGTATACAAACTATATTTTTAAGATATCCTAATGCCTGACATGAAACCAAGAAAATGTAATTTAAGGATCTGCTTATTAGGAAACTGAAAGCTTCCACATCCAAGGGATAAAAGATCTCCTAAAGCGCTCGATGCGGAGAAAGTAATTTCGTACACGTGCGGCTAAGATTATACTTAGCAATGGAGAAATTGCTTGTGCAAATGGTGATCAATTGCGATAAAGTCAAAAAGTTTGTTACAAAGTTAAACTCTCCTGTTATGACGTATCTAGATTAAACTGGGCGAGAGTTGCCTCATAACTACAACAATTTGGCGAGAGGAAGTTAATAACGCACTTTTGAACCTTTTCTAGATAATTACCGAGCAACGTCGGCAACGGATGGTGAAACACAGGCGAGCTATATTCCAGGACCGGCCTAAGACACGTGTAATAAAAGTTAATAATATTAGTTGGCGGGACGCCCGGTCTACGCATGCAGTAATACCAAGAAATAAAAACGCTTATTTACCTTTTTGATAACTGAACTAACATGAGCATCCTAATTTAAACCACGAGATACAGTTAACCTTTAGATCTTAGCCTAGTGGGTAACTGGTAACGCACAACCGTTAGCTGACAATAGAGAGCTTAACACCTGGCGTTCTTGCTGTCACGGAGACCAACCGGAACTAAATTGTCACTTTGTTTACGATTGAGCTCTTCAAAATTAGTATTCGTGCCTTTTTACCCCGCGTACGTCCGTCGTGGTAGCGCGCGCGCTGCTTAAGTTAAAAAATGGCGCCAAAAACGTCGTTCTCGATCCAGTCTATCCTCGGAAAATTGACCTCCATCGCGAAGAAATTTTCCGGAGCTTTTAAAAGCTCTCTAATGATGTGAGTTTATGCAGTGGATTTGATGAAATTAATAAAACAATTTTTAAAAGTCTTTTTTCTCCATTGCCCTTATCAATGCATAAGGTGAAAATGTGGAGCATCATTATTTGACCTCACGGACAAAAAGTAAAATTTTGGTTAAAGTATGAGTTTTTAAATCTTTATGTATATTTTTTCCCAATTAAATTCCTCCTAGATCAAATCGATTTTCACCCAAATGTTTTTGATTTTTGAAACCATAAACTGATTTTAATAACTTTCTTGAACTTCAATTCATTCAGCGAATATTGATAAATGCAAAGAACTAAACCATTCTTACATATAAAATTGGAATAAAGTCTTAATAACCTGTACACCAGTGTGTTGCAAAAATAATTTTATAGTTTTAAATGCCACGCTGGCTTTCCAAGGGACGATTTTTTTGATCCGTAGTGGTTGCATTTACATCAATTATGGTATTACCTAGTCTTAATATTTTTTTGAGGGACGTCATGGAAGAAGCGGTTCTCCCGGACCAAGAGGTTCCAGAGGAAAAAGGGTACTTTTAATATTTCTACTTTTATATATGGTAACATAATGTCGCATTTTTAACCATTTATATTAGTTATTATCAAAGTATATCGGCATGTTATGCGAAAATGTTCCTAAATATCGAGCTTTCTAACTGTAACGAAAAAGTTAACCTTATTTAAAGATTAAGGTGTTCTTCCAAAAACGCATTTATTTTGTTGATCGCGCCTTCCAATCAACGCTTGATAATCATTGAAAAGATTATACATGTTTAAACTCGTAATGAAGGAAAATTTCAATCAAACAACCAGAGATCTTACATTACGTTTGTTTAAACGCATCTTTCAAAACACGAAGATTGCAAAACACTTTACCTATCTCAAACCTTGATCCTTTTCTGTAATTTAATCAAGACAAAGAGTTAATTCAGACAGTTTATCTAAAGTTGTAGTAAAATGTATTTACTATAGTGGTTTCTTTGTTTTCATAGCAAATGAAAATTATTAAAGTTTATATAACTAGAAAATGATTAGTTATATTTTGTACATTCAATTATATGATAGCGTTTAGTGACTATTTTTCTCGTTCATACAAATGATTACGTGAACATCTTGTTCCTTATAAGGGAAAACATGGAGAACGTGGGAAACCAGGTTACAAAGGATATCAAGGGGACCCGGTAAGTTGCTTTGGAATCAACCTTGGTAATTCTCCTTACATTGCTTGCCAGATTTCTTTTAAATGTTTTCTTTTGTGTAATACAGAAATTCGAACTTGAACCTTGCTAATAGATCATTCAAATCTTTATTCGAAGTCACTTGTTTGAAGATGTGTTTAGGATACTCTCAGATGTTGATGTGTCTTTTAATTTCCACTCATTTACAGGGTTACCCTGGCGACTATGGCATCAAAGGTCCGGATGGTATGAAAGGGAGCCAGGTGTTGTTTGTTATTCTTAGTTATTTACGAGAACAAGGTATTTATTAGATACCAGTCCTCGGCAAGTACAGTTCTTCATTTAAGAGAATGAAAATGTTTCTTATATGTGAATACAGTTGTATACTGAGTGGTAGCAAGATGGAAAAAATTATATTCCCGAGGCCGAGTGGCGATACTATTTTTATCAGCACATGTGTGGTATTGTTTTGGAACCAATCAGCTTTTAGCATTTTCGCGCGGTTTTCAATGGTCCGCACGCGCGGTGCCTTGAATCGGTTGTTGTTTTTGAACCGAGCGAAAAATTTTAAAAAGCAGTTGATACCTATAAATCTAAAATTAAACAACACGAAAATGCCTTTTAGATTCGTGGATATTGCTGATGAAGAGCTAACACATGCAGTTTTTAGAAGAGCAGGAGAATACTTAGACGAAGAGAAAAACGGCATATGTTGTCTTGCTGTTCAAGAGTTTTAAATTCAAACAGTATAAAATCCAAATTTGCAGCAGAATAAATCTTTTGTTAAAAGTGAGACTTCATATGAAAGTAAAAATGGAACCATGTCATTGTGATTGAAAGCAGCAATGAAGTTACAGGAGTAACAGTAAGAATTTTTTTGGTATCGTAATTAAAAAGTTTCTTTTATTTTGATTGATTTATGTTGTTGAATTTAATGCATTTGTACCATTATCACCTTGGGTAATCGTTTAAAAAGGTTTACGAATATTATTGCAGTCTTGTTTATTGTTTCAACAAGTTTAGTAGCCATTATTTAGCTTCATATTTTTCGAAAACGGTAACAATGAATTCATTGCCTTATTGATATGCTTATTATTTATTGCTTTTTAATTTGATTTTGCTTGGCAGTGAAGATTTCATGTAGTAAAATGAAAGTTCCTTAGCAATGTAATATCCTATGTTTTATCATTTATCATATTATTTGATGGATTAAAACGTTTTACGATGAAATGTAATTTTTTTTTGCTTCACTCAACATTGTACTAAAATATATCTTATTTTAGTTTCCATTAACCACAAACAAGATGTTGTAAATGCATTATTCGTTTGGAAACATTTGCAATAGCCCGCTACACTTGAAACAAGCTTCTATTAAATGCAAAGATTGCTGCACATGTATCTGTTAGTTATTTGTCGGAGTATAACCTCATACTTAGGTTTCCCGTTTCACTAAACATCTTTGATAAAGTTTTAGTTTGCAAAGAGTATGTGAAGATGTTGATGTTGTTTTGATTTCAGGGTGCACCTGGAAAAGATGGTCGAAAAGGAGGATCAGGAGAAAAAGGAGAGAGGGTAAGATGCGAGTTGCTTTGTCAAATAATTAAACTCCAGTTTTGCGTATTTTTGATATGGTCTTGTTCTTTTATATTTTTAATCCAGGGGGATAAGGGAGCTGAGGGTCCCAGAGGAAATGAAGGAGAAAAGGCAAGTAAGGGAGTGTTTATTGTTTATGGCTTGGGGAAGAAGAGGGGGGAGGGGTGAGGTGTCGGTGAAATCATAAAATGAGGGCAAAAGGTTTTGGATGTAGAAATAGGGGGTCATGAATGTTTGAAGGTTGTCGAAGGGGGGTTATAACAGTTTCTACCTACGTTCCTTTTTTTAGCTTTTTAGTTATTTCATGGTGCTAAAACCTTTATGTTTTTTCAGATTTTTTGTATTATATTTTCAATATTCAAAAAAGTGGGAAATAAAATTTGTTGTTGTTGTATTTCTGAATAGGACAGATTTGGCTGTAAAGTAATTAACTATTACCAGAAGAGGAGTTTCGTTGGTGTTTTACAGCAACCGATATAATGTCTATTCAGTGTCTACATGGAATTCTTTAGTGGTGGCATCGTGGGGAGAGAACAAGAGTCACCAAAGTTTTACTTATCCCTTTAAAGGGGCCATTAAGTTTGATTGCTATCATATAGAGAAGTCATACAAAAGTTAAAAGGGATGCTGTACAAAGCACCCCTTTCCCAAGCCATTATTATTGTGCATGCCATAAATTCTGTTAATTACTGCAGCCTTAGCGATGTAAGTTCCATTCACATCAATCTTATAGTTGACACGTAACAAAAAACTTAGTTTTCCCGCAATTTAAACACTCAAGATTCCCTGGGAGTTCCTACATAACTGGAGTCATATGTACCCTCTCAGGAGTATATTCGTAAGATGACAACTTTGGCTTGAAGTATTCCAAGTTAACCTGAAGTTTAATTAAGAACAGAGGGTGTCTCGAAACCTTTGGCCTCCAAAATTCAGATCTCAAAACTCTTAAACCGAGTCTTTGAAAATTGAGGTCTCAAAAACTTCGGAAAATGAAAACTCAGACCAAAGACCTCAAAAATTTAGACTCTTTCAAAAGCCCTAAAAGTGAGGTACCAGAATTCTGCTGTATACTGCTACCAAAATCCTGACATTTTGTTTTACTGTAAAGTGGAAACGAACTTGAATTTATACACATCAACCTCGTAGTTAGGCCTCTCTCATTTCAGGTTCCTCTGTTGTTATTATTGTTGTTGTTGTTGTTGTTGTTTTTTATCTCGTCCCCTAAAATCTCAATTGTTATACTATAAAAAGAAAACTACATGGCCGTTTCAAATAAATAATGTTTATATGTTTATCAAAAAATATTAATCATTCGTTTCCTGCACTCACTCACAAAGTATTTGTGATATCGTGTTTTTTATACTTTACATAATTTACAATCACTATTTTTTATCAAAATGTTATAAAATGTAATGAAAATCGTTTCAAAGTTCCTCAAAAGAAACAATAGCAATACAATTTTACATATAAAATTCTGATCCTCAATTTCTTCAACGTACTGATACCTCTTAGCTTCTCCATGGGTTCTTCTTTCTGTTTGTTGTTTAATTTCCATTTTTTCCCTTTTTGTTACATTACCATGTATGTAATAAAGCTTTGTAATTTTGATTAAATTTGATGCTAAATATAGATATAATTTTCATAAGTTTTGAAATGTTTGATTCAGATGAGAGCAGAAATGTGAAAGACATTATTATCTCTCTGCATAGTGGAAGTTGAAGTCAGTCCGACATTACCTGCATGCCTTGGATTCTGGTGCGTCTGCATCATCTAAAGTCTGCGTTTTCCGTGGTCAGAGACTTTGAGACACCCAACGACTTGCCGGAATACTTTGCTCTAATGCTTTTTCAAAGTTCTTATGGAATACATTTTTCTGGATTTTATATTTAAAAAATCAAAACAAATGATTTATTTGACGAAATTAAATGAGTGGTAATCCATTTCGGATTCTGAATTTTAAACTTGAAGACCATTTCTTGCCGTTTTGCAAACTACTGTTCATAGAAGGCACAAAAATGGGGACAGGACATCTGGGATTAAGACATCTAGCTGGCAAGGCGAATATTTAAGATTCGAATTCAACCAAGGACTCTATGGACTTTTCCTAGTGCATTAACCGGAAATAACTTAAGTTGATTGACAAGTGCTGCATTTACTTCCTGCTAAGAGATTTCTGTTCAGATTTGCCCGTCATAACATTAACCCATCCGTTGTTTGGTAATAAATGGCTTAAAAATTAAGTTTACGTATCACACATGTGTGCTAGTAGCTCACTTGAAGGCAATTGCTAAGGGGCATTACCCCTTTTACAGTAAATAAAAGTGAGCCTGAGTGTTAGTAGTGCTCCATGGGCAGTTGTTCCGGTGTAGATCTCCAGTGTATACCCCTGAACAGTGTAGCTGCCACCGCTAGATCTTATAAGCATCTGTTCTATGTTGTAGAATGCCAGAGCTTAACCCTGAGGGTACTAGAACCCTTCGCTAGATCTTATTAGCAGCTGTTTTGAGATTTCTAGGCCTCCACAGGCCTTTTTAGACCTTATTAGCATGGCATAGCTAACGAATTATCAATATGAGCAGGCTCCCATAGAAGATCATTAAAGATGAAAGCCTGATGTGGCTGAAATAACAAAGAGCAAGTAAGGCTAGTACATGTGTGGTATATTATACAAGAAGCTTGTGCTTTATATTCTCTTTAGGGGCCTCCCGGAAGACAAGGAAATCGCGGGCGTCAGGGAAGCTATGGTGCTTACGTGAGTAAAGACTATTATTTTGTACTGTGAACATTATCACTTTGAGTCCATATCTTTTTCTAATCTTTACCCATAGTAATGTTTCCTATCTTAGTGTCAAAATATTTTCAGAAAAAAAAACAGTAATTGAATCAAAAGCAAATCCTTCCAGCGTTGACGAAATGTGATTCCATAGCAAAACGTGGAAATCGGAAACGTGATAAATTGTTAAATTTTAAAGATAGAATGTTTGAAAATCAGATATAAAGCACAATTTTATTTATCTAGCTATCTGTAATAATGAAAATGATAAAACTAAACCAATAGCTTTTCAATTTAAAACAAAAATTACCATTTTCCTCTTCAGGGAGAGCCAGGGAATGATGGCGAGCAGGGACAGCCCGGAGCTCAGGTATTTTTTCATAGTATAATTGAATATTCTCCAACTACACAACAGGCTCCACAGATTAAACAAGGGAACTTAACCAAAGTGCTCCATGTGAGCCATCTCATCCGTCTATTGCTAAAATCATTTACCATTTTGAATTAAAATGGAATGTTGTATACAATCCTATCTATCTCCAGGGGTAGCAGGATTCTTAGAACGTATTAGATAGTTACGTAGCACTGTCTCTTATTTCAGATGGTTTGAACATTATTTAGGGTGTGTACAAAAAAGAGTACTGCAACAGCTCTGTAGTTTCGGTCTTGTGTACGTGGCTGTTTGTTTTAATGACTTTCTCTAAAAACAACTTTACAAAGACATAAAAGCCGATTGCATATCTTGTTTACCTCTCACTTTCATTACATGTTGCGTTGTGAGCTCAGTCATAATTACTATGTATATCTGCAGGGTGAACCAGGGCTTCCAGGGCCCGAAGGCATTGTTGGTACAACTGGAGCAAGGGTAAATAAAATACAAATTTTTTTAAATCATTTTCTTTTACTTAAAACATAATACTATTATAAAGCCCAAGGTGTCATTCAATCTCTCTTAAGAATAAATACATGCCAAAAAAGTTGTTAAAAACAGATATATGTTTTGACGTTTTGAAAATAACCAAACTAACTTTTAATCATGTATTAGCAGAGAAAGAACAATGCATTTGCAGCCCAGTCAAAATGCGCCGGCAGCCGGCCATTTCGCCGCCTTCAACAAAATATCTGCCGTATACTTTCCACTAAAATTGATTGCAAACAAAGACGAGATCTCACTAGTTGAAACGGAAAGTAAAAAAGAACAGAAACCGTTTCTTCTTGTGAATTGAGAAAGCCACAAAGAACGCGGGAACTTGCTTTTGAACATAACCGTAAGAAAGTGAGCCGCTTTGATGGCGAGCAGGCAATAATCTTGCAGATACAACCAATATAGCGTCCAAACGAGCACATGGAGAAGATCGTACTATGCCTAAAATGTCTAAAGAAACAATTAAGTAATAAAAATGTAAATTCTACACCGTAAAAGAGGGAATACTTACTGACGTTTCGGACGTTAGTCCTTCGTCGGAGTAAAATGTCTAAAGGCCTCCGGCCTTTGCTGCCTACCACTCAAGTCATGTTGCCGCCTACTCCAAAACATTTTGACTGGGCTGCATTTGATGTTATCTTGATTTTCGCTCATATTAAGCAATAAATAGAGTTTGAAAAGTAATAAATAATTTGGAAATGAAAGAGGATACCATTAGAAAAGGAAGGAAGGTGGTTCACCAGACATGTTTAATGTAGTTAAGTCGTTAAGCTAAGAAAGAGATTAATGCTGAAAAACCTGTTTATATCTTCGAAAAAAAAATTATGATATTGTACAACATTGACGTGGTTAAGAATTTCATAAACCAAAAGACGAAGGATACTACTTTGAAATAACAATATCTGATACATTAAGTGATTGTGTCGCAGGGAAGTCAAGGCGAAGCTGGTAAGAGAGGTCCAATGGGAAAGAAGGGACCAAGGGTAAGTGCTTATCATAGTTGCAACTATCATTATGATTTTATCATTATCATTGACATCGCTCTCTTAACAATATTGTAAATATTTTTCTATTGTTGTGGTTATCATTATTAACACTATCATCATCATCATCATCATCATCATCATCATAGTATAACTGCTGCACCGTCTCCCTTATTATCATTTTATACTCCTTATAAAACTTTTATTGCTGTAACTAAAGGTTCACTGTTTAGTTCTTTCTGCCTTAAACGTTATAGAAAAACAGGAACTGTTAACAAAAAATCCATGTATTCACTTAACAGGGCATGCCGGGAGAAGTTGGTAAGATAGGACCTCCCGGACCGACCGGAAATCCTGTAAGTTATACTGTATAACTTTCTTTCTCAATGAACGAAATAACCTGCTGTTGCTTAAAAGCAAAGTTGTCTTTGTGTATCAATTATGCTTTCTTTATATAGTAATTTATATGTTTAATTATTTAGACTATTTTTACAGGGAGAATCTGGAGAAGGTGGTCAATCAGGAAATCGTGGTAACAGAGGTATTCAGGTACTAGATAAATACTTTTTTAGAACACATTTCAAGATCGGTTATTGTTTTTTTTTGTTTTATGTAACTGATGTCGAGTATTTGTTTAATTAGGGATCCTCTGGTCAACAAGGAGGTGAAGGACAACAGGGCCCGCCGGGAAAAAAGGTAAGGCTGCATGATAGAGAAAGGGGATCAGAAGCCAACAATGTTTGGCGAGGAAAATTAATGGAGACATAGAACTAATTAATATTTTTAACATTGGGAAGGAGAAAATATTAAAATAACCCTATTATATTACATGTCTTAAAATTGTTATAGTAGATGACGTGATTTCACTGAATATATAGTTTTGATTTTATTTTTAGGGTATAAAAGGAGTAAGAGGAGACTCAGGACAACCGGGTTCAAACGTAAGTTTAACTTTAGTTGTAAGTTGGTTTCAATTTGGAGAGTGTTGTGTCATTACATTTAAACCTGAACGCAAGTTTACTTTCCAGAGTAAAATCTTTAAAGTTGTCCATTTCGAGTTGTTGTCATTCATTCAATTAACTTTGATAAATCAGTTTTAATATTTTCAACAAAAAAGATTTAGTTTTTTGACCATTTTTACCTCTGTTATCAGAGTATAAAACATAGAAAAAGCGCGTTTTAATGCTTTTCGGCGTGTAGAATTTATATTGCGGCTCGTGTTTTCTACATTTCCCTCGAGTTCTGAATTGCCCGTATTGTTTAATCAGAGCCTAATATACGGCATAGGCTTCTTTATTTGTTAAATAACATTTTCTCAATAGTGCGCTGGCCAATAGTTATATGACGAACTTTTTTTTATTAAAACTGCTCACAGATCTCTTACCTTATTGATGCTTTATTTCCGAACTAGGGTCAACCTGGGGTAGATGGAGAAAGAGGAGTAGACGGAGAGATGGTAAGATTTAACAAGAACACCACCCATTTTATTATGGTCCTGAGGATACATTAGCATCTTCTTATTTTATGTTTATGTTTTTTATGTTTTTTATGTTTTTTATTTATTTTTTGAACAAATTGTCTTAAAACAGGGTATGTAAGATGCTTAATGTAAAATTCAAATATATTTTGAAGGGATTCAAAGGAATGCAGGGAGATACCGGAGATCAAGGCGCTCGAGGGGAAAGGGTAAGTAGAAAGCGAAATGGAGAAATTTTCAATCTATATTTACAAGTGATGTTTCATTTCGTTTTAATTAAATGGAAAACCGGGGGATAGCATTTTTTTGTTTATAAGGTCAACATGCAAACAAAACTGAAATTAGTAATTACTTAAAACAATGCGTGTGCCGCTGCAACTTTTTAACTGATGGGCATCGCCATTGGTAAGAAATTTGTAGGATTTTTTTGACTAAATTCAGCAATTTCTTTACAAAATCAACATTTCTTACCAATATTACAATTGTTAATAGCTAAAGTTAATGCAAGTTAAATACCTTGTCTACTTTTTCTCCTTCCAGGGTGAACGTGGTGAAGTAGGAGCTCAGGGTCCCACTGGGGGTATTGGCAAATTGGTAAGAGTAATTCAGAAAACTTTTACGAACTTCGTCGATGGTATTTAGAGTTCCAGAATCTTAATGGAGTCTGCTCCTTGATTATAAAATAAAAATGAAAGTCTATTCGACTTGAGGGGCTCTTCCTCTCCAACTTTTTATCCAAGTTGTAAAACTTTCATTCGGAATTGTTTGAGGAATAGAATCATATCTATATAGCAATATATGACTATCGGACATATAGATGACTATCGGATATGTCAATGACTATCAGACATATCGATGACTGTCGGACATATTGAGGGAGCAGATGTGAGACGTTTGTCCAGACAAGAACTAAACCAGTGACTCTGCTCCCCATGTGAGACTCTGTAGCTCAGTAGGTAGAGCATCTGGCTGGTAACCAGAGGGTTGCGGGTTCAATTCCCGTCAAGCATTCAGTTTGAGGAAGACATTCAACTAGAGCTCATGTTATAAAACGTTTGTGAGGAACGCAAAACAATAAGAGAGTGTCAATTCTAGCGCTTTTCAGGCCTTAAGCCAGTCAGTGCATGTGGGTAGATTTTAAATTTCATGCTGTACTTTTCCGTTTCAAAACATTTCCTATTAAAATCTTTGTCACTTTATGAAAAGTAAAATTTGTTGCTGCACTTTCAATGTCATGAGTTTATAATTTGCAAACACATGAATTATTTGTTTTACTGAGCATTGTTGGCAGTTATTTTTTTTTTATTGGTAGCTTGGATCTACGTTGAATTACACGCTTTTTAAAAGAACTAGTGAATTCGAATGAGAGACCCAGCCTAAAATAGTTCTTGAACACGATAATATATATGACAAATAGAGATATTTTCTTTTTTATGAATTTAGTTAAAGAAACATATTGAAAACTTGGACTTTTAAACTTCAAAATTTTAATTACCAATTTGCTTGGTCATGATCAAAACTTTAGAAAGGGCGTTTGTTGTAAAGTTAGTTCTTATAAAAAGTGTACTGGGGCTTATGCTACTAAACTTTATATTGGTCTTGTTCTTAGCTTGTTAATTTTCTGGCAAATTTCAGGCTAAGTGTTTTTATAAAGTTGCCTTACTCATAAAAAATTGTGTATATTATTTAAACAAAATAGTTGTGAATATTTGTGCCTCTTCATTTAAACTAAACTGCGATTATTTTTGTAATAACAAAGGACACAACAACATCTAATTTTGCGATAAAAATTCAACACGCAGGGTGATATCGGACCAACAGGAAACAGAGGAAA
Source organism: Zoanthus sansibaricus (assembly GCA_026122405.2). Lineage (NCBI taxonomy): Eukaryota > Metazoa > Cnidaria > Anthozoa > Zoantharia > Zoanthidae > Zoanthus > Zoanthus sansibaricus. The sequence continues at coordinate 12,524 of JAPEIX020466873.1, forward strand.
ACGGGGTCCAAAAGGCGAAGCGGTAGGTTGAAGTTATCATGTTAGTTCTGATTAAGAGCCGTTTACCACTGGGTGATCGATGTAAAAACTTGTTTACAATAGTCTGATATGTTTTTGAAAAAAAGCAGCTAAATGTATATTAAATCACATATCCAAACATTCAATTTGATCACCTGTCTGGTCCAAAATAAATAACTTATACCCGTTATATTCAGTTTTAGAAAGTAGTAAGTTTCAACAAACCATTAATTTTGCAAGTCTTTTACCCTTTTTTGCAGGGACTTGCCGGAGCGAAAGGTCCGGGGGGAGAAAGAGGGTCACCAGGCCCCCAGGTAGTATACTTTATGTTTTTCTTATTAGTTACTGAGTTATAGAAAGTCTTTATACAGTTGTGTTAGCTTTATAAAAACTCTTTCCAAGAAGACAATCAAAGCCAAATTTAAAAAAAATTCATCTTAAATTAATAAATTATTTAGTATTCTGTAATATATAATGGCTTTAAAGTGTTTTATTTCTTCATCGTTTTTCCTTTTGTTAATCTGTTTCTATATTTTTTCTTCTCTCATTTTCCTTTAAAATACCGATCATAAACACTAACTTATTTTAATAGCAATAGGATTGTAGTTGTTTATCAAGTCTTTCCCCTATGGTTATTCCGTGTAAACAGTACCTAACAAATTATAAGTCAAATTCCTTGTAAAAATTGGTTATATATTTTAAAGGTGAATATTTATACGTTGTTGTTGTATATAACTAACTCAGGACTTGACCAGAGAAAATCCACAC
>JAPEIX020466953.1:0-13307 GCA_026122405.2 Zoanthus sansibaricus
CCCCCCCCCCCCCCCCCCCCCCCCCCCCCCCCCCCCCCCCCCCAGGAGAGGAGAAGGAAGGGAACACGCTGTTGTCTGTAGTTGCAAAGTTGCCAAGTACCGCTAGTTATTTTTCTATTGTAGTTGCAAAGTATTGTCCCTCTGTTGATGCCAATATTCGTCAGGTTTTGAGAATTTCTCCAGTTTAATCAGAAAAAATAATTAATTTTTCTCAAGATCTGTAAAATTTGCAAATATTTTTTCAATTTTAAGTCTTAGGAAATATCATATTGGCAAGAACAAACATGCGTTATTTATATCGAAATAGAAAAAGCAAGTTACGCCCCGGGACTTAAGTTCAAATGGACAACATGTTAAAATTTGCGGACATTTTGCGAGCTAGCCTGTCCATGTCAATTGGTTGACAACAGATAAACAGGTTTTCCCGTCCGACAAGACAAAAGTAGACAGAGACATGCGACAAGACAGCGTTTATGTTTGTCAATATTTTTTATATTTATGGTGTATTGACAAAATCGGCTAACGTATCGTGTGCAGGCCTAGCCACAAGTTGCCAATAACAGTGCCAAAAAGTTGTCAAAAAATTGCTGAATTTTCAAAAAGTTATAAGAATTGACTTTTTTCGTTGTGGTAAACCGCGTAGAGCTGTTTTTAAAGGGTGGATTTGTCTCAATTTTTTTTTCTCGAGATATTTTAGTTTTTTCTGGAGTCAGGAAAGACTTGTGATTTTTTCAGTTTAAGCGCTTTGATTCATGGTCAAAATCGTTGAAAAATTTTCCTAAGACTACTCCCACAACATAAAGGACCGGGTTAGAAGGCGGAGGGAAAAAGAATGTTGGAGTAAAAAGTTACAAGTTCTTGCGTGTTATGTGCGCGATGTGTTTTCCTGTCGTCGAGAGTGTCAAAACACGACTGATATTTTCCTCGTCCGAGCCCGCTGCCGCAGATCTCTAAAGAAAAATGACATTTATTTACTTTTCTTAGAAAAATTAAACACTTGTGAACAGCACAAAGCAACGCACGTACCTTGTTTTCTTCTTTTATTTCTCTGACAGCCGTTTCGTCTGATCATACAGACTTCATCAGGAAGTACAGCAAGACAGAGAAAGGGAACTAATTTTATATTGAATGAAAATTAAGTAATAAGAATTACATACTCTTTAGGGTATGAACAGCAAATACACCGAAAAAAACGTGCAGGAAATGACAGCAATAGACCTTTGTCACTCTTGTTTGACTCGGATAAAAATTAATATTAGTGCGATTTAAACTGCGGAAATGGAAAGAGCAGGTCAAAATGAGCTTAAGCAGTAATATGGGCTCTAAACATTAAAAATTGTTGCAATGATGAGTTTTCAAAAGCTAAAAAAGTCCTGTCATTACGGAAAAATCTATGAAAAATTGCATGAAGTCGAGGTTGGTAGGGCTTCGATGCCCTGCAAACCTCGATTTCATGCAAACTTTCATATGTTTTCTTTTAAAATTTCGTATAAAATTTCGTTTTTAAAATCTTCATTACTACCAAAGTTTTTAACATCAAAAACCCAATTTTGGAGTACTTACTAATTTTGACCTGCTCTTTCCATTTGTGTCGTTTAAACAGTGCTTTTATTAAGTTTTAACTGACTTAAACACACGTGATAAAAGTCTATACCCCTGACTACTATGTTCAGTAACAAAAAACGAGTGAACTATTAACTTTAAAAACGGTTGCTTAAAGCTTAAGAAACGAGCCAGAGATTATTATAGGCTATCTTTGAATTGAGGCATCTACAAGAAATTAGGTAACTGAACTCAGCAAGAGGGCAAGATTTCTATTCATTTTCCAGAATAGGCAACGTCTTCGTAATACTGTTAAGTATCAATAAAACGGTTTTCCCTCTGACTTCTCTTAGACTATATTATAAACTAATTGCGATTCTGAGCCTGTGACTCCACATTATATTGCTGGCTAGTTGGAAGAAAATATATTCCATATGTTCAAAATAATACTCGTTCCCTGTACACTGTGCTCCTCGCCACCCCCAACAAGGTTTAATTTACTTCTTACTAGTTCCTTTGCTTCCCAAACAGATGTTTTAATTATCTTTTACAACTGAAGATGACCTAAGTCGAAAACGTTCTTGAAAAAACTTTAGAAAAAAATTTATATCATTTGTAATTTTTAACCTTTTATTGGAATCTTGGTGTGTATAGATGTTTTTAACAATTTGTAGATTCCTATTTATAGATGGAACAAACGCGCAAGAAGCTAACTTGAAGCCACTAAAACGGGTACTAGCAATCTCAGACCCCATCTGTCCATTCAACTCACGACAATAGTTTAACATTTCAACAAAGAACTGATACTAGTGATTTAGATGATCTTTTTAAAAAATTGAATATAGGCAAGAGAATGCCCTAAAATAACATAAGGAAACATTTACCATTTCTTGAGGTATGCATTATTTTATATGTAACAACTAACACACCATAATATGTAACAACACACCGTATATTAATAAGTAACAACTAAAAGGCCATAATATGTAACAATTAACACACTGTATATTAATAAATAACAACTATAAAAGACCATAATATGTAACACATCGATCGTTATTGGTCAGAAAAAGCAAACCTTTGTAGACTTTGATGCGCTCTTTAGCGTGAAATATCCTAGAAGATCGACAAATTGCGCCGCGCGGCGTCCATAGCCTGGTAGATCAGGCCATAATTTCCACATCATGTCTGACAGTTTGTCCTTTTGAGAGGCAGACGAATGTCTGCAAACAAAAAAAACATTTGCTCAATGACAAAATAGTAATATTATACAATCTAAACGAGAAATATATACGGTTTATGTTACTAATGTCCCTTATAAATTTTAAAACGTATCAGATTTACGCAAATTCTAATACAAGTTTCTTATTCATGCAGATCTTAATACGTATTTCTCAGACAGATTCTAATAGATGTAGATTCTAATACCAATTTCTTATGCAGATTCTAATAGGTATATCTCATGTAGATTCTAATACGTATTTCTCATGCGGATTCTAATACGTATTTTTCATGCGGATTCTAATACGCATTTCTCATGCGGATTCTAATACGTATTTTCAAGTAGATTCTAGAAAGTGTGTCCTACGTGTATTTCAAACAAAGTAGTTTTTTAAACAATTTCAGTTAACAAATGTCTGTTTTAAGCCGTAAGATGACATTTTTCAAAGCTAAATCTGGAAGGGCACAGCTTTTTGCCGGCATCCTTGTTGGTGCTTAATTTACAGCAAATAAAATAAAATATATAATAAATAGTAAATTCGTAGCTTTACAGTTTTAAAATCAAACGTTTGTCAGTACTAACTCAAAAAATTGTTCTTGTGATTGAAACCTTTGTACTTCACAAAGGCAACCCAATCAAAATAGTGTTACATTTCTCTTACTTGTGCATACTGAACAGCAATTCGTGTGCCTGCCATCGAATCGCCGTAGAGTTTGACTCCAGCAAGAAGCTTCTAACAAACTGACACAGCACGTCCACGTCGACTGCATCATGAAGCAGTTGGACCAGTTTACGGCTCGTGGCTGAAATTAAAATAAGGTCTTTGTTGTACTTGTCGAATGGAGAAACCTTGCTTTTAACTAAAAATTCCAAAACTAACTTCCAAAGCTACTGTAATATACATGTAGCAGTAAAAGAACAACTGACAATAAGTTCACGTTGCTTGACCTACTTCTTGGAAAAATAAGAATTTGTTCCGGGAACATCGAAATCTATACTTCCCACTTAAAGAGACCCCTGCTGCGCGGGTTGTTTAGCTTGTTACTCCGTGTGAGGAAAAAAAATTGTGAGAATTTCACATCGCGAAATAATGAAATAAATTTATACAAATGGCAATTGGTTGGAATAAACCCTATACAAACTGAAATAAACTACACAGAAATCTCGCCGCACACGGAAAGAACTATTTAGCTGCACGAGCAGGCTGCCTCACAGGGATCAGAGCTCAGTAACCACGTAGGTACCAGGATTAACAGAAACATTTTCAGATGGTAAGAGATAAAAAAACCTTAACCAAACATAAAATTTGTTTCCTTTGAATAAAATACATCGACACTTACCTTCAGTTTTGCTTTCTGACTCTGTTGCAGACCCTGCAAGTACAAAATTAATCATTGCTGTTACATCACAAAACAATTTTAAGGATACTATACAGACTCGTCAGTTTATTTACGTTTAGAACCAAAGTTTCTTCTTTGATAGTTTTGCCAAAACATGACAAGCATCCTCATCAACATTAACATCACCAAATCATCATCATCAACAATATAGAACGACCTTATGTAAATAGAAGATATTTTAAATTTCTTTGAACTCATTATTTTCGTTAGCGAGTTATAAAATGCAAAAAAAGTGATTGAGGCAAATGACAATTATCACCATGACAACCATCACTAGGACAATCTTCAACATCACGAAATTATCATAACAATGACTATGGTCTTCACTATGACCACCATCATCAACATCATTATTACCATTATCAACATCATTATCACCATTACCAACATGACCGTAACCGTCATAATCAATTCAAAATGAATGACATGAGCACAAAAACTGAATTTATGTAATTTTGTGACAACAACAACAACAACTTTGTGTATTTTATGAAGAAAATGAGTTTATGAGTAAATTTGTCGCTCTTGCAGATCTCTAGAATAACTCCCCTTGGAGTAGTGGTCATCACCTACTGCCTCTAAGACCCGAGATTAAGTCCTGGTCTGCAAAAGCGGGTTAAGTTTGTCGATCTCAATCTGACCCAGAGGGGTTTTCTTAAGGTACTCTGGTTTTCCTCCCTCTGCAAATTTGATTGTCACACCAAAATCTGAGCCGTCAAGCAATTACAACATTAGCCTCTGGCAAGGAAGAATGAGCAATCACTTCCTACGCAACTGGCGTTAAATAAAGTATTTATTTATATTTACCTGCAGGTGGTTCCTTCACTTTTTCCTTCCCCTTGTTCTTCTCTTTGTCTTTATCCTTGCTGTTTTCTTTGTCTTTTTCTCTATCCTTCTCTTTCTCTTTTTTCCCTTTCTGTGGCGAGCTGGACCCTGCACTTTGTGTTTTAGCACCACAAATGGCGTACGACAGCAACTGAAGTATTAGCGGAGCAACTCCTTCATTGAACAGGAAACTGGATTTCAGTAGCACAGGCAGAGCGTCTGAATGATAAACAGCATAAGATAAGTAATTTACGTAAAACTCAGTAAACAGGTATTTAAAAGAAAATTTGGAAACATGTTTGCAGTTTGTATCGCAATGTACTTAAAATAAATCATACTTAACGATAAAGTGTAAAGCGGATGATGGAAAAACAGTTGTTTGGTTAACAATTGAGAGAAAACGTCTCCTAGGTTTGGAAATCGAAAACACTAGCGAGCTATTTCTTATCAATCAGTTAAAACAAATCAAAGATATTATAAATATTTTTCTTGTTCTCACAACGTTAAAAATCTATGCCATGCATTAAACATCGTGAATAAGTTACCACTACTTTAAGACTTAAAACTTTCAGTATCGTAGTTTTCTTGAAAGTTCGCGAGTTTGTGCAGGTTTGACTCACCTTCTTCCTGAACACAGTATTTCTGCCAGTTGCTGACTCGACTTGAAGATACCTCAGAGCACGCTTTAAGGTGTTCAATCTGTGTCATTAAAATGTACAGTTAGAGGGAATCCCAAAATTTCAGAAATAAAAGGCACCTCTAAGTCACTGAGTTCCCTTCATTTAGAAAAACACATCTAAAATACATGCATGCCATTCCAGAATTGGCACAATTGTTTAGCATAATTATTTGGTTTGAGGGAATTCCAAAATTCCAGAAATGAAAGGCACCTTTAAGTCACTGAATTCCCTTAATTTGGTAAAACACATCTAAATGCATGTATACCATTCCAGACTGGTATAATTACGTGGTTTCAGGGTACTTTTACTTTATTCAACAGAACTCTTAACTTACTTCAGTTATGAAGTTTCATGTTTTCTCTGAATTCTGACAGAATTGCTGACTCAAGAAAACTACCATTGCCAGAAAAATCCCGGGTGTACATTATATCTGGCATTGTAAACCAAACAAATTCATCATCGATGTGTTGTTACACCTAATTGAAATTTTGCTACATCTGATCCTAAATTATTTTTATTTTTGTTAAGGTACAGAGTCATAAACATAGATGAATCATGGCTGCTTTTACATAACACTAACTAAAGTTAAGCTACATCCTTTAGAAACCAAAAGACCCTGGGAGCCAGTGCTTATCCCTGGTTTCGTTCTGTTAAAGAAACAGCAGTCTTTGACTCCCCCTTAACGAGACACTAATCCTTTATGGGTTAGCTCACAGCAGATGCCAGTACTCTATTTACAAATGTCAGAAGGATCGGAAAGCTGGATGAGCCGAATTGCATGCAATTTAGGTATCTTGCTGATGAACAGCAACTGTTTTGCTATTTATTTTCAGCACCATTCTACTTATGTCTGTTCAGATATATTACCACACAAAGGTAACACAAATGTTCAAACCTTGGCAGAGCTGGGAATCAAACCCAAGACTTTGCGACTACAAAACAGAGACACTACTGACAGAACCAGTAACGCCAGTAGATCAATACAGTTGGATGTAAATTTATACAAACCAGAATATATTATAACACCACCACGACAACGTTACCATAAACTGGTGTACACTGAAATGGGACACCTGACAGTTAAAAAGATGATGCGCTGGTTTTACTAAAACATTACTTACCAGAGAGATTATGGTATCGTAAGGCAGGCTTATGGGCGGATTAATCTGCCTTTCGTTGTTAAATCCTCCCTGAGTGCTTAGTTGCCTAAAACAACAACAAGGAAAGACATAGTGTGTTTATATTTCCAAATTCTTCTTCACAAATTATTCTTTCAATCGCAGATTCAAAAAGTAGTAATATTCAATAAAGTATATCATTATTTACATGCTGAAACTATTTAATTTTTTAAAACGATTTTTCCACAATAAATCAAAAAACTGGTTCTTATTACAAGCCTACACCTTTCACTCACAGGCATAAAAGATCTTGTTAAACAAAACTGAAATCTTGTTAAACTGAAGATCTTGTTAAATAAAACTGAAAAGGATTGATTCAAGAGCAAGACGCTGAGTTTTCAAGCGTTGGTCTTTGCCATAACAACTGAAAATAACTAGCGTTTCTCCACCATTTGTGTAACAAAAAACTTAAAGACAGCGACAATCAAAACATCTTAGACTTGAGTTGTTTGAATCACACGTTCCCGATAGCTTTTTAAAACTTCATTAAGAAAGAAGTCTGGGAAACTGGTAGAAACTAATGGAGAAAACCACTTCTTTGTACCTGACTGCATCCATATGAAACTCCAAAGCGTGAAGATCTCTGAGTTGGCGATAGCTTTCCTTTGATCCACATATGAACAGCAACAACTGAATAAGAATAATAGACAACATTTGTTAAAAGGTATGCCACACCCTTCATGCGAGGAAAACAAGTGATGACTGTTATTATTCTATTTTAATGATTCGTTCACGATACATCAACAAACTGGTTCTCTTTATGAGAAATGTGTGGATTTAATGAGAAAGACAACTTATGTAGCCAGTACAGGTAAACCTTGCATTAGAGAGTAGATGAAAGTGATGAGCAAATTGCTATAGACAAACAGAAACAACTTGTCGCTTTAGTTATTACTAACTTAATTTGTCAAAATTGTCAGTAATTATTTACAGTCACAAGAATGCCTTGGACTAGTGTTTCAAACGCAACTGTTCAACTCCAATGTTTTGGAGTAACGGAATAAAAAGCTAGAATCCGTCAGTTTTCCATGCACGCAGCTACTGAGTACTAAATGTAATGATATGTTACAGCTCAAGTTCGTTTCTCAGATATATTTTCACTTGTCGTTTCAAAACATTTCTTTTATTTCACTTATAAGCATACCCGAACATAGGCCCGCCAAAACTCCTTATGAAGTTAGATAAGCCCGGGGCTCTAATGCGGAATATTACAGTATTCGTCTACAGTTTTCCTGGACTGCTGTGGATTCATTGTTCAGTTTGTCACAATGCTCAACTGATATTAGAAAGGTGACTAATTTGAATCACGATAGAATCTTAAAAAAATGTTGTATTCTCTTTTATGATTGCTTACATAACTGTGAAATTTGCAACTATTCAGAGTAGTCACTGTATCCAAACATTATATGGCATAAATGGAACACACAAAGTGATGTGCTGTAAGCTGGGATTCGTAGTTCAGCTATTAAGAGAACAAGTTCACTTCATGAGAAATCTTAACGACTTTTTGTGTTTTTTCTTTTTAAATTGCTTAGAAAACAATGAAACTTCCAACACCGAATTGTTGAAACCATAGTATAAAAAATTCCTTTGCTTACCTTTCGCACTTGTCTTCTTACAAACGGTGTGTGTTGCACCAACATGTACTAGGAGGATGAAATAAATAACCAATTACCATTAAACTGTTAAAAAACGTTTTTACAACTTAATTCCTTTACCCAAAACGTTAACCAATAGCATCGTTCCATGATGATAAAACGTTAATTTTCAAGTCATTCTGTTGCATCATATAAAACCTGTGGTGCCTTGTCTTAGAGATTAGGTAGGCCTAGCTAGAGTTTAATATTTCAGTATAACAAAGTATATATCAGTATCGTTTGATAATGATAAAAATGGTAGTTGTAAACTGGTTCTGTTGGAACAGATACACAAACTGTGCCGCGTTCCTTAAAATTTGAGGTATGGTAGAATATAAATTTAATTCTCAGCATGAAAAACAAAAACAGCACGGTTTCATGATGATAAAACGACAATCCCGAAGTGGTTCTGTTATTTCAACTGACAATAAACAGAATTCAAATTAAGGAAAAAGAATAATGTCAAGTTTCACCAAAGCCTACCTCGCAAAGGATGAAAAACCATTCCTCTGTAAAGTCTGCAGGTATCTTTCCCTCTTCCACAGACTCTGAAACTTTCTTTACCTAATAATAAAATTAAACACTTAAGAGATTTTCAGAAAACTAAGCCAGTGCATAAGATGATGTTTCACCATGGTTTTATTCCAAGATTAAGTGCAACAAGTTGAGCCTTCTGTTTAATGAAGGTTGAACTCCAGAACTTCAATCTAACCACAAAAAGCGAACCCACTTTAAACCACAAAGTTGGATGATTATATTGATTATAAAAATATTTTTTCCACTCGAAGATAAACTTAATATGTTTGCGCCATCGTATAATATCCCCTCTCTATATATATATCATTATAACAATTTAAGCAATAAAGAAAGAGAGACTGCAAGCCTGAAAGGTTAAAATTCAAACCGGTGCAGCACTCTAACCAACTGAGCCTTGAAGTAAGAACTGGGAATGCAGGTCACATTTTAGTGGATCAATCAATGCCACTATGAGATGTTCATCAATTATGGAGACTATGTTTGACTCCCTTTTACATTTGCTGTATAAATTATTCCCAATCATTATAAATACTGTGTCATTAGTTGATTACCTTTGGTGTAAGCAAGTTAGTAAACAAACCATAGTAGAAAACTTTCTGGCTTTCAGCTTTAGTACAACATTCTGTGTCAAGTGGTGAGAAGGGAACATAATTTATTCATTTTTAATCAAGAAATGTGGCCAAAATTGGAATGGTTTATCATTTTACTTAAACAAGCCAATCAAGTGCATTTGAACAGAATAACCACGAAGCAGTTAACACCACTCACTTGATATGGAATTCGGAGTACCATTTCCGTCAAAAGCTGTGGGTAAGCCTCAAAAACATCACTTGCGTGCCCCTAATAGAGACAGAAAACATAGAAATAAGTCCATTTCCAAAAGCTAGGAAATAGCAAGATCCCAGGCTTCGCCACAGCCAGATATTTGCAAATTTAACTGGTTTTACTTTACTGGAGAAGAACAATATTCTATTCATGAACTGATGTCAGGGAGTCAGGCTGGCGTAGTGGTCATCACTTGCACTTCTACGACCCGGGATCGACTCCCAGGGTTCGCATGTGGGCTGAGATTTGTTCATCTCTATCTGAATCCGCACGGTCCGTATAGCGGCAGCCAGAGGTGCCTATATATGCTTTCGGTCCGACCTCGTTGACCTGCGCTGCCTCGGTACTTTGAGGCGGTGATAAGTGTGACTATTTCTTTCTTTCTGATGTCGCTAAACAAGCAAAATGTAATGTTTGCTTTTAAAAGTTGAGTTTCTCAAGGTTTTTGGGAAAAGATAAGTTTATTCACCAAAGTAGTTAAACATATAAAGTAAACAAGAGCATAGTTACAGAGACGCTGGAACCGGAGGGGGATGGAGGGAGGGAAGCTAGTTTCTTTATAGATATTGAAAAAAATATAATAAGAATATGATTTGAGAACTACGATATGTGTGAACGCACTACGAAAATGTTTAAACAAGCGAGCTTCTCTTCCCCTTCCTTTTCCCCCTTCCTTCTTCCCCTTCCCCTTTATATTCAAATGACGCTCAGACTGGAAACGTGTTTGTGTAATGCTTGGACATATTAAAAACATGTTTTTCAAAGAAAACTTATCAAGTTAATAAATAACTTCTGAATACATAAGGCAACGGTAAAAAAGAACAAGATGGGATGTTTCACTTACTTTAACATACTGTCTGAGGAAAAAAGGAGACATATCAGGGGGTGGATGGGTGGGGTGTGGTTTCAGCAGAGAGCCTCCCACAGCAGATGTATCAACCTGGAAAATGAACAAATAGAAACAACCTAATGTAAATTCCCATTCTAACTACGCACTGAACTGATGAATCTTCAAATTGTAAAAAGCAACGGAATAGGAAGAGTTAACTTGTAGGCTCCATAATATGGATGTTAACTCATAGGATCCTTGATAAGAATGTTAACTCTTAGGTTCTTAATAAAGATGTTAACACTTAGGATACTTAAAAATGTCAACTATTAGGCTCTTAAGACCTAAAGAAAGAACTTTTCCATTTTAGAGACCTTTTCAAGGCCTTAAAATCTTAAAATCAAAAATAAGACATTCCAAGACTTTTAATTACCCCGGTTAGCCTGTTATTACAACTAAGTTGTAAATATTCCATATAGAAATTTAATCTTACGTTATCATCCACTGCAATGAAATGTTACTGTTTTACTGAGTAAAACTTACTATACTATCTTCTACTTAAATTACTTTACTGTTTTTGTAATAGATTGTATATTTTAAAAAAAGAGACAGATGAAAGAGTTTAGTTTTTGCATGTTTAGACAAAAATACGAAAAAAAAATAATAGCTATAATACAGTACAACGCTAAAATCTAATCAGTAGCACTACATCTTCATACGGGTTACCTCTTCCTTCTGAGACACCTCTTTCCAGTGGGTCAACAGACACCTGAGGATCTCTAGACAATGTTCCACAACACCAACCTTGCAAAGTCTTGATGCCGTCTTACTGTACACAGCCGATGTACCCTGACAACATGATTTAAAAAGATTAGCAGGATGTCAACATAATGCAAGTAAAAATGATTGTTCGGTCTAATTTTTTAAAAAAAAAAGCTAAATCCTTTACGAGCCAAGTGGCCGATGGCGCCGGCGCTTATCTCCGCTTTCTGTAGTGTTAAGCGGATGAGAGTCCTTGACTCCCCCTGGATGGGACACTAATCCATCGCAGGTTAGCTTCCAGCAGATGCTGGTACTCATTTACCTACCCCGGAAGGATGGAAAGCTGAGTTGGGTCAGGTAGAAAAGAAGGTCACACAAATACTCGAATCTCGGCAAACTGCCGGGATCGAACTGGGAACCTTGTGGTTGGAAAGCAGAGATTTTACCAACTGAGCCAACTACGTCCGCCCAAGTGTATAAGTGTTATCATAAATATATCATGCTATCATGAATTATATCATCACCATCGTTGTTATTATGACTATAGTACCAAACCCTAATTTCAACTGGTTTAATTTAACAATAGGAGAAAAACAGCAACATATTTATTGTAGTTAAAAGCTATAAAATCTATCTTGTACCTTTTATAAACCAATCATGTGGCGGTTCCCTGACGCCATCACAAAGTGTATAGTCGAGCCAGATTTGCGCTTTGTATGATCCTGGCTCTAGTACTAAGAACATTACTTCATACACGCCATTTTTAAGATCAAAAACCACGGGTGCAAGGGATGATGGTCCTTGTCTAATGTAGACTCTCCAAGAGTCTCCACCAAAAGTCTTTGGAGCACCCTGACTGGTCGCGGACTGAATGAAAAAGCGGCTAAATTGTCCTACAGATTACAACAAAATATTTTCATTGTGTTACTTTTTTGTTAATTTGTAAGCATTTGCACTTAATTCGTAAAAGACGTAAAAAGAGATTATGGCACGGCAATTATTTACCAAACTAGAACCGAGTAGTGGATGAAATTTATGTTTCGTTGGTAGTTGTTGAACTGGTTGAGAAATTTATTTGGTTTGTTCTTAAATCTTTTGGAAAATCAGTTATCTACGTAACAATTTTAGAGTTGGGGGTGGAAAGGTGTGATTATGTTAGATTCGAGTTTGGTCAAAAAAAAATTATTGGCTAACACTTGAGAAAGGGGATTCTCATCCCACAGCTAACGACTTGGTTGTATACGAAGGTTTTCGTACGTTAAAGAAGGAGTTTAGAGCAATACTTAGGGAGTGTGGTTTTAGAATATATGCCTCTTTTATGACGTAATCAAAAGTAAAGTCTAGTGTTACTTCGGTAAACAGACATCCTTTATATCGTAAGATACTAGGATTTCGTAATCTTCTAACGCGTAGCTGTTTAGGTGATCGGCAAAGTCAGTTGTGTCTTGAAATTAAATTCACTTTATGTTAAAAGCAGAAGATAACAATAAAGGAATTTAGATGTTTCATAGTAAAATCTTCAACAGGAACTTACAATGGACTCAAATGTTATATTATTCATGTTGTCAAACATTACAATTTTTGCGGGCTGGTTGGAAGAAGGTTTCAACTTCTCTCAGCGGTAATGCAGATTTGAAGTTTCGAACAAGAAACGATTAGAAGGTTTGGAGCTTTGGAAGGTGGTATTCTCAGTTTCAATGTATTTGCCATTTGTTCATCCATACTGTATCATTTTTACCGTTTTGGTGATGAAGGACTCTCTCTCTCTCTCTCTCTCTCTCTCTCTCTCTGCACAATAACAATGATGTACTTAAATATCGTCACACTTGTATCACTCTCATTGCACTGAAGATGGCATATGGAAATACCG
>JAPEIX020467035.1:0-20337 GCA_026122405.2 Zoanthus sansibaricus
CCCCCTCCCCCCCACTTTTAAAAGCGATGCGCGGCCCCCGCTCGGCCAAAGAAAATTACAAGGTGCTGAGAAACTTGCAAAGTGTAACAAGGTCTTTTTGATTTCAGCTAACTTTTTTCACAACGGCGTTGCATGACAAGTTATACTGAGAAAATTGCACAGTGAAACAGAGCCTTTAAAAAGTCAAGCCCTATGGCTGTAGGCTATATCAATTGTCACTACCATTATCACTTGTATATCGCCCGTCATCGTCACCGCCTCCCTTTATCATCGTCAAGCAATATCAAGCATTTTAAATAATAATCATAATATTTCTATTATCATAAATCTTACATAGCTTCTAACAGTTTAAGAAAAATTTCATAAGCAAACCAGATTGGAGCTGTATTGAAGTCAACTGAAACTATTTTGGGAATATCATTCATTTGTTTTCTTGGAGCTCTTTCGCAAAAGAAATCATGTACCTGTAGTAAGGTTTCACCTACTGTGAGTAAATTAACATAGATCTTTTTTCCATACTGTAAGTCTAACCCTCACTTTGTTACGTGCTGTTGTTATCTCAGTTCCCTTGAGCCATTTTTTTATTCCATGCCTCAAATTTAATTGTTATAAAACTAAAACGACAGTTAAACGAACGTAATTCACTCGAAACTCAATTGCCGGAAAAGCTAGCAATGAAATTTAATGTAGAATATTGCTAGAAAATTCAAGTAAGTTTTAGTCTATGAAATTACACATTTAGAACTACTTACATTCTTCTTTGCCTTTTGCTGTGGTAATCAATGCCTCTCTGTAACGATTTTGGCTCATTCAAGGTCTTCCTGTTTCAATATGAGCAAAAACAAGGCAATTATGTGAAACTTTTGATGAACATAAAAACAGGATAATTAAACTTTGATCACCCAAAATTATGACGGCAAAACGAAAAGTAGTTATAGAGTATAATTTTAAAACGTATGACTACTTTATAAGAGTTGGCGACAATAGTCAAATTACAGGACGAAGTAAAATGAATATAAATCTTATCATCTCCAAACCGCTTCAGAACTTTGCATATTTGTCCGCCTAATCAAGATAAGGATTTATTACCAAATTGCGTTATTGCATTTATGTGGTATAGCGTCAACAATCTTATCGACTTTGTATTGGCGGGTTTTTTTTCTACTTTTCTACTTTTTTGCATTGGTTGAGTAATTTAAGTGTTCTTGTAATTCTTTTTTAAAAAAAGGCTGTGATAGGCATTAAATTTCCGATGAGAGAACTTTCGTAACCTTGTTAAAATGTTCTTTCTAATAACCACAAAACAACTTCGCATATTGTCTTTATTGATAACGACAAACATATCAAAGAACAATAGACATAGTAAAAGATCTTTAACACTGTTCAAAAAACAACCCCAGTAGACAGCTATCACACTCAAGTGAACCGAGTTATGTAAACCAATTAATTTGGTAATTTTTGTCGTTTGTTAGTCGACGATTTTACGTGTGTCATCTCGGCGGTGTTTGGCGTTTCTTATCCGGATCGTTTCCAATCAGTTGGTTGACCCGCCCAAATTTAAGTTCTTATCATAGTCCTTTGATGATTCTTTCCGTCCGCTACCATCTTTGTTGTACACGTGAATCAACTCAAATCACCGAATTGTTTTAAAACTGTGCAATTAACTATGGGCCGTTTGCTTATAATAAACGATTGATAACTGACAACCCAGAAGCGGAAATCAGGAAATTTGGTTGTTTAAAAATAAATTTTGGTATTATGGGAGGATGTTGTGCTGTTGGCCACAAATATATATAGAGAGAGATGTGGTTATTATATGCAAATACTGCTCTTTTAAAGGTTATGATAGAAAATGCATATATAGCTAGCCTAAATCAATATTCTAAAATGGAATACGTGACTGTTTTTAGCAGTCGAGTTCCTGGGGATACACTTCAAGCATGTATATTTTGGACTAAAATCACATAAAAATCTTTTCTAAAACTCTTTTTGCTATCTCTTCTTGTTCCAAACAGAATTTTACGTTTTGAAACATTTATAGAATTGTTCTGCACTGTAGATGCAAAACAAATCTTGGCAACGGTAAAACAATTTTATAGAAAAACTGGCATCTCTTAGAAGTTTCTCTCTAGTGCGTCTCAACTAGGTAAAAATAGATTTAGGAAATGCAGTCATCTTTTTTGCGACTAAAATTCTTACTTTAAAACAATGATGTTTATTGTTTTTAACAGTTCTTTGGTCAGATAAATCGTCCAAACATTTATGTTTTAAAAGAACCATGCACTGTTCTTAATTAGAACCGGCAAAATTTTGCTCAGACTCAATGTTCTTATTTTTCTAGCACTGATACGCCATAAATGCCATACTGCTAATTTCAATAGATTTAGTGACCGAGAACAAGTTTCGAAGAATTAAGATATGAGAATATATGTATATTTTACATCATAGTATTTGTTATCGTTGGAGTTTATTAGTGTTAAAATAAGTAAGTGCGATCGGTCGCTGCGTTTCATGCACCATTGTTATATTTTTTTCCCTTAATATTTTCATTTTACCCTCAGATTGTTCTTTTAAAATTTGTTTTTATTTTTCAGGCGATTTGAGCCTCGCTGTTCCATTAAGTCTGTTTTTATTAAAAATGTGTATTATAAAAACCTAAACTCGATATGTACACTATGCGGTTTTCAAGACAATTGTGTTAAAACATTGAATCTTTATAGTTTGCTACCAAACCACAAAACTAAGACTGGATTTTGCGGCTGAATTAATCTTCTGATTTTTTAGGAATTATTTTTGGAAAAAATAGACTAGAAGATAAAATAAAATAAAAAATTTGTATCCTTGCTAACTAGCAAAAAGATAGATTCTTGGTAAAACGGCTAAGCATGCAATACGTTGTTGTGAAATTTATCATTTGAGTTTTTTTATTTGTAGCAATCGATGTGTTTGAGCTGATGGAGGGCGTGACATTGAACCTTTATATTGTAGTGAAAATATTGTAGCCTTACTATACATTTTCTAGCAATTACACAAGTTAGGAAAATGTTTTTACTGGTACGAAGCTCAAGTGTTTTCTATTAAACTATATATTTGTTTTGTCTTGTCTTGTTAAACGTTATACAAACACAATTTTTTAGACAAAGTTAGCAATAAAAACTTTTGTAAAATCGTTGTGAATAAACTTGTGTAATGCATTTAAAATATGAAACAAACATTTAAAAAATTAAGGCAAAACAAGTACTATAAATTTTAAATAAACCTTAGGTATCTTTGAAGAAAGGTCCAAGTCAGCAAAAGCAGATGAAATGCTAGCAATTACCTTAAACGTCAAGCAAAGCGTGGAAAATTTTTTGAGTCCAGTTAAATATTACCTTTCAATCACCAAAATTTCTCATCACTGTCTTCAGCTCATTTTTCAAACCTGAAGCCACAAACCTCGCAGTCGTCAAATGCAAGTCAAATTTACAACCTTTGGTTTTTACTTGAGGATTATTGAAATCCTGCCACGAATTTTAATTTCTGTATGTCAAAAATTGATTAAAAGTTATCTAACACTTGCCGGCAAAGAATGGCAAACTAATGTTTCTCAAGAAGATAAATTTTCTGAGCTTGATTGACAAGTTTCAAGCACTTTTTTTAAAAAAAAAACACGTTCCGCAATATCTGTATGTGTGCCGGAAGCATGTTTCGTGAGCATAAAAATTAATTATGACGACTGCTTTTTATAGTTGTAGCCTTCGGCAACTTACATTCATTAAAGATTAATTGCAGTACCAGAAGTTGTCTTAATAACTACACTTTAGAAAAAAAAAACCTTGCTCTTAAATATTTTTAACACACGCTTATTACATAATGGTTGACTTAAAATGTGTAACTTTTATCGAAACATAAAAGCTAAAAAGAAATAAAAGACAATTTTGACTCAAACTGAAAAAATATATAACCACAAGAATTCTGTAAAACACGCGACAGTTTTTCAACTTAAATGTAGATGCAAAACTGAACACTCAAAAACATTTGCAATCATTTTTGTCACAGAGCAGAATTGAACAACTCTAAACAGCTAAAAAGATGTTTGAATCTTTGATAATCTTCCAAAAAACCGGTTTTTTGCCGCAAAGCCAAAGGAAGTTGTAAAACTGAATTTTAAATAAACCGCAGACAGACAATATCACAGGCTTAAGTCACTGTTCCAGCACCACAAAACTAAATATTGTAACACAAGTATAGATTCAGTTCTCTTATTATTTTCAAACGCTTATGGTCTGTTAACTTAATTTAAATAAGATTTAAGATTGCTAGTCGCTGTCGAAAGGCAAATTATTGATATTGTGAACAAGGTGGTCATCAAAAAAGCATTTCTTTTTACCATTATCAATTTTTTTCATTATATATATTTTCTACCACTTTGCAACTATTCGTCACGGAACAAGACTAACACAATAAATATTGTGTCTGGTGCCGCCTTGGAAACACAGCAAGCTTTGTTAAAGGTGTTTAAAGGTGCTCCCAGGACAAAGAGAACTAAGTGAAAACAAACTTTTTTGGCATAGCGAAATTAATTTTCTCAGGCACGTTTTGTACGGATTTATGCAACAAACCTCAAACTTGTGTATTTTATTCAGATTGCGTGTGCAGAAAAATAAAAATGTGAGAAAATGGAGTTTTCTGCTTTGCAAAAAAAAAACAATTATTTTCCCTATTTTGCAAAGACAAAATAAATGATCCGCAATGTTTTAGGTTTGTTGCATGGAGAGATTGCTTAGCGCATATTTGATACATAAAATAAGAGATTAATTTAAGAATCCAGAGGAGGACAATTTTTGCCAATCTAGAATTTTGTAGTTATTAAAAAGCAAAAAAGTAGCTGGTGGATAAAATTATCCCTCATTCCAAGTCACGTGATGCTGAATCTTTTTTCAGTTGAGTATTTGGCGCTGATTTTTTCCAAAAGACTAAATTTCACACTACAGTATAGCCCATTTAACCGGACTTCCCCACTCTGCATTACAAAAACAGATCTTATTCCAACTCTGAAAACATATCTTTCATATGCCAATATCTCAAGAAAATTAGCTTTATCGACAACAATTGTGAACACGGCAAAGAAAGATGGAGTTCGAGCTGGGAACGTAACTAGGGTCTTAGATCGTACCCCGGAAATTGTCATCTAACATATTTTCTGTCGACCCAAAGAAAAGCTGAAAATCAGTAAATGTAAATTCCATTGCACATAATTTGGTCAACAAGCAGCTAAAATTCTGAGTCCATTTGCCTCTCATATCTGCAACCCTTTTCCCTCAAAAAAATATAGGAGCCTCGCCTTGCCGACTATCGTAAACGGAGCCAGCCCAGTATAACTTGTCGTAAAAAAAAAAGATTTTAGTGCCTGCAAGATCGCATGTGCTATCAGCACTCTATATCTTTTAGAATCATATCAGACGCATTCCAAATTATTTTAATTTTTTATACATCTGTTTCCTTAGATCCCTTGATGGTGATCATTGAGTATGTCCCATATGGAGATCTCCTTGGTTACTTGAGGAAGAGCCGTGGATTGAATGATACATACTACAAGGACCCGGATATAAAACCCAAAACAACTCTTACGTCACAACAGCTCATTAAGTTTGCTTGGCAAGTTGCCGATGGCATGGATTATTTATCAGCTAGGAAGGTTGGAAAATTTCAATGAAAATAAATTCTCGTCTTGTTTTTTTTTTTAGTTTTAAATCTCGTAACTTGTTTTTCATGCTTCCTGTCATATTTCATATTAGTTTATTACGTTATGTTTACCAAATGTTGCAGAATATTTTCGATTTACATTATCAGATCATCCACCGGGATCTGGCTGCTAGAAACGTTCTCGTCGGCGAAGGGGAAACTTGTAAAGTGACCGACTTTGGAATGGCTAGAAATGTTCAAGAGGAAGATATATACACAAAAAAGTCCAGGGTAAATTCAGTAATTTTGTAAATGGCATTCAAACAACGTATCTAAACTTTTTAACAACAATGTTAAACAGATATACCATGGATAAGATTCTTCATTTAAGGAAGTTCAACACAAGAAAAGAAACGTTCAAATTTACTGTTAACATTTTAGGCATTTTAAAACTGTATGAGTTTGCAATTTCCAGATTACCAAGAAACACAACACTGAAAGACCATCATGAAATGTGTTTTTTATATTTTTAGTTCATGTATATAAGTCTGCTTAGAACTGATTTGATGTTGGCTTTTAGTTTTCAATGTTGTCATTCAGAAAACTTTACAAAAAGAACATAGAATGCAAATATTGAGATTTCATGCTTTATATAGGGACGCCTGCCTGTGAAATGGACCGCGTTTGAAGCTTTGATGTATGGAAAGTACACAACACAGAGTGATGTGTAAGTATGACGTGTTCATACAGTAAAATATATTATTCGAGCAATTTGTAGTACACCTTTTGTTGTTCGAATAACGTAACTACGCATGCGCAGCTAGGTACCAAAGAAGCGGCAGTAGTGGACATGCTAACATCGCAGCATAGGTTCCACACTTATAATGTGGCGACTTAGGTTTAGAGAGACTTTTAGTCCACCTTAGAAGTTACGGCTACCTTCTTGGGAGACCTTGTGTCTTTCCTATGTAGCTGAGGCTATGTAGTGCTGACGAGCTCTAATAAGAGCGAAACAGCTATGCACTGCTGCCACTTCTTAGGTACCTAGCTGCGCATGCGTAGTTACGTTCTTTTGCTGTTCATTTAGAGAAAATATGCAATCATTTGCATTAAAAGTCCGACAATAAAACGAAAATAAGTTCATTTGCTCCAAACGGCAATAGCGCGAATGCACAATCAACAAGGATATCTGCATAATAGTAAACATTCAATTGACCATTTTCGCATTGCAGATGCCGCTAACTTCAATGACAAGGGACTCAGTTTTTGCAGTGTTAGCCTCGTTTTGTTGTTAAATATTCAAACATACTTGCGAGAGAGAGCGAGAAGTCACACCTCCAACAATGCACGTAGTTGCACGTAGTGTAAAACTACGTTAGTATTTAGGAATATTTAACTTCATATTGAGGCTAAGACTGCAAAAACTGAGTCCTTTGTCATTGAATTTAGCGGCATCTGCAATGCGAAAATGGTCTATTGGTACCGTTTTTTATCTTCTTCCTGGAACAAGCGGACAGCAAGACTATACATTGTTCCATTTAGTTGCTTTTTTATATAAACTGACTTGAAATGATCACGATTTGCATGCTAGTTTAGAGTAGGATCAGGTTTGTGAAGGTCCAGCAGCATATCCCCACCCAAAACTCTGGTGAGAACCTTCATCCTTGGGGGTTCTTCAAAGTTACGTTGGCAAATATCACAAACCGAGCAAATTGTTTATTCAAAGTTTATTACAATATCACCGTTACCGTTGGAGATCATTCCTTCAATGCCTCCTAAAAACCGCGGAATCCTAACGACGTAAGAAATCGCAGAAGATTACCATTACCGGCTGCGACCAAATTAAAGTGCCTATGTCACACTATTTGCGTATCCTTTTAAAATACCAAATATCTATTGCCCTTAAATGAATTCCAAAAATAGTTTAGGTCTGTTATTCAAGACTCAGGCGTTTATTCTGTTTCCTGATATTTGTCGTGCTGTATGGATGGCAAGGATGGAAATGGATTGAGACTTGAAAAAGTTCCTCCAACCCTTTCGCGTTTTGATGCTATCTCAATAAAAAATACAAAGCAAAGTATTCTGGGTTACTCATGGGTCACGAGAGTGCTGTACACACCGAATAGCTGCATACTGATTGGTCAACCTCGTCCCGAAGTTGCTCTACACTCTTTTTTTTTTATTAAGAACAAACTTAATAAGAACACTGAGGCTGAAATCGCTCGAAAAATAGGAACAAAATAAGAACATCTGAGGCTGAAATTTTTTTAATAAAAAAATTAAAAATAAAAACATAATTTAGAGGAATAAATAATAAATAAAAGGGACATGCACAGCAACAAACAAGCATCAGAACGCGATCGGGCAGTGTGATGCTAACGATTCTTTTTTCAAAATTTAGGGTCTTTACTGAACATTTCTTTCCTTCAATATCACGCTTTTCGTATGTAAACAGTAAGAGATGAGGTATTAAAACTGAACAGTAAAAAGTCTTTGTCCATCACTTCAAGAACAAAATAAGAACATTTTGAGGCTGAAATGGCCAAAAAAAAATAAGAACATTGAGCCTGAGCTAAATTTTACAGGTTCTTAATAAAAAAAAAAAGTGTAGTGGCGGGACAGAATTGACAGAAATATTGTTTAGAAAATATAACTTCTGAACTAGAAGCTTCAGAACTTCGCAGGTTCGAGAAATCTGAATGAAGCGCCCAATACGAATCTCTTCATATACCCGTTAAATTGTTTACAGAACGCCTCATTCGAATATTCAGTCACCACAAATATGATCTTAACGGAATTCACCGACTTTTTTAATCAGTCCCCTCGTCAGCTCAGTGTCTCTCTTCCGATCACAAAAGACCTAAACATCGTTTTTAGCTAAGCAGGTAACCCCAATACTGTCAGTATAGTAATCTTGATCGTCTAGAGAGCACTGGACTGGAACAACACTTCATGTGCCCAGCCCACCTCTTGGGACACACCCTTGACCTTATTAACTATTCCCAGACAAACTAACAATATCATTACCGGTTCTCCAAAATGTGATTAATTAGTCAAAAACCACTATTCTTTCCTGTGCTACCTAAAAGTAAGAACAAAGTCATTGTTCAAAAGATCTATTTCCTTTCGAAAAATAAACTCGGCTTACCCCAAGCTTTTGAACCCTGAACATTCTGTCCTAAGTAAAGAAACACTCCAACTTACGGTACACTGAGAACTAGTCGATTGGTAAAAAAAAACTTTCTAAAACAATCAGACCTTAATCGACATACGCCACTTGTTACCATTGTCACCAGACTCGCCGTTCCGAGTTACAACGACGATTTCAAATCAGCCAAACGATTGAAAAGAAAAACAGAACGAAAATGTTAACCTGAAAACGGTCAAGCAGACCAAAACATTCTTCTATAATATTGTAAGCCTATCTTTTTAACACATAAAACAATTAATGGTAACAAACTCAAACTAAACGATGAGAAAGCTATGGACTGTTGTTAATTGGATTAATACAGCAGCTGGAAAAAGTTCAACAATATCGGCGTTAGCATTTTCGTATTTTCCTCTATGATAGTCTCAACATCACTCTTAACCCCGGCTCTGCATGTATCGTTCTTTTATTTGCTAGTGTTGTTCAGTTACTGTGCTCACTTAGTGGGTGGCACCACCTGAATTGTTCTTCAATTGGTACAGGATTTAATGGAGCCGAAACCAATTGTCGAATTGCACGCAATTTAGGTATCCTGCTGATGAACAGGAATTACTTTATTTAATTTTTTCAGCAGTATTTTTGTTATGTCTGTCAAGATTCGTATTTGTTACATATTTGACACTGCACATTACGGTTGCCCTGACCGATCTTTGGTTTTTAAGTTATTCGTTTGGGCCATTACCTTTATTTTAATTTTATTGTCTTATGTAAAGTGTAAAATGTAATTATGGGGTAAAATAAAGAATTGCTGCTGTTGTTGTTGTTGCCATCCTGTGTTTATTTGTTGGCTTGCAGCACTTTACACAGCAAGTCTGCTTTGTTATTTATGTATGCACACTTTAGTCTGGGATACAGACGGCGAAAGTGTCTGTTTTATGGACTGTGCACACGGTAGTTTTTTACTGGCTGAGACGCAGCCTAGCGAACTGAAAATAACAACAGTTAGCATTGAAACTTTTCCATTTTTCGGTTAAAAGGTACTTGTTACTATTCAATAAACTATCAAAATGCTTCATCGCCTGAACATTTTATTTTATTCCGACATTTCGTTGTTCCGGCAAAGACGAAAAAACCAGCCTCAGCTAAGAATTGGCAACCATTCCATTCACGAACAGGAAAATAAATGAAACACGTGATTATCTTTTTTGCTACTGGTTACAAGATTTTACAATGCGGCATCCACGACTGAAGTAATATCTCGTTTAGGTTCCAAATCTTGAGTTTCCAAGCTTTTGAGGCCCCGTCAGTCGCAATGGTTTTATTTAAATAAATGCCATGTATCTCTATCCGATGAAAGACGAACATGAAACAATGCATGACACAGAAAGCATGTATAGCATACTCCCACAATATTTATCTTGTTAGTATGTCTCCTGTCAGTGATAAGACTTCAGATTCTAGAGACCATATCCGCGTTGTTCTCTTTTCCATATTATTACGGTGCCCTGTACAAAATAAAAAAGAACCACTGTAGTATTGTATCGCGTAGGACTGTTGGCACCAACTGACGAAATCAAATTGAGTCAAAGTCTCAAGCTAACCGAGGAAAATTCTTATGCAGTGTAAATTTCATAAAACTTTTGATGCATATAACGACAAGAACATTAAATCATATATATGTCACGCGTGTTGAAATAAATTGATAATAAGAGAGCAAAACATAGCAAAAATAGGTAAGTTGTGATTTAATTTGGTGTTAAGTGTGTTACACTGGTTCGACGTTATCGTATTTGTTTAAATGATCTGATATTTCAAGTGTTTTACATTGTTTTGATATTCCATGTGCGTTACAATTATTTAATATAATGTCACGTGTATAACAAAGATCTGACATTGTCACAAAAGTAAAATGATTAATAATACGTCAACACTTAGTGCTACAATGGTTTGACATTGTCACGCATGTTAAAATGATCTAAATTAAGTAACGATATGAATATTACTCGGGCAAGTATAGTTTGATATGTCACGTTATAGTCACGTATATCGGGATGGTTTGTTATGTAACGTGTATTAGTCACGTATGTCGGGATGAATTGTTATGTCACGTGTGTTAGTCACGTATGTCGGGATGGTTTGATATGTCACGAGTGATAGGATGATTTGATATGTCGTGTGTCTGGATAATTCGATAGTATGTCAAGCATATTATATGGCATGTTTGACTTTACGTCGGGTGAACGGTTATGATTTGTTCTTACCGCGTTACAAACTTAGTCTCATACATTTATAACATTTCTTTTGTGTTAAAACTAGCAGCTGTGTAAATTAAATCACACCAAGGTTCTATAATTGCATGGTATTATCTCACGCAAATTACAATGGTTTGACATTACCTACCTCTGTGTCACATGAGGCTAAGAGGCTTTCATCATAGTTCCAACTCACGTCCAGGACTGGGGCCGAGTGTCCTTGTAGCTTGTTCACGCAAGGTTTCTCTCCCCGCTCGAGATCGAAAAAGTATACAGCCATATCTTCACTTCCTGTCACTATGTAAAACAATAAAAACACACATTTTAAAGTAAAAAAAATGGAGAAAGAAAGTAACACGTAGTAAAGCTAAAGCTCAATCTTTAACAAGCCAAGTAGCCCTAAAGCCGGCGCTTATCTCCGGTTTTTGTAATGTTAAGCAGATGAGAGCCTTTGACTTCCCTGGACGGGACACTAATCCGTCACAGGTTAGCTCCCAGCAAACGCTGGTACTCATTTACCTACCCCGGAAGGATGGAAAGCTGAGTTGGCTTAGTAAAGTAAAGTGTCTTACTTAACATCCACTTCAAAGAGCGATAACCAGTTCCGAGTTATAAAACGGTCATCGTGAATGCTCAAGCATCTTAAAATGCGTTAGCAGTGCCATGTTAGATAATGGTTTTGAATTTATGCAACAATTTTTACATGGTTAGTTAAGGTTTTGTTCAGTTTAAAACCGACAGAAATGACCATGCAAAATAGGATTAATAACGATATGCATAGATTTGAGGTAAACTCTTAAAATAGCAGCAAAAAATTCCGATATCTTATATATATTACGAGATTTTAAGATAGAATGAACAGTGTCCGCAAATATAAGCTAGCTAAATCCTTTACGAGCCTAGTGGCCCATGGAGCCGGCGCTTATCTCCGGTTTCTAGTGTTAAGCGAATGAGAGTCTTCAACTCAACCTGGACGGGACACTAATCCATCGCAGGTTAGCTCCCAGCAGATGCTGGTACTCATTTACCTACTCCGGAAGGATAGTGTGGAAGTGTCAAACATGATAATATAATAATTGGTGCCATAAAACGCAACACCTCTGACTTGGTACTCCGGAAAGATAACGTTAGAATTGGAAAACGTTTTCTTTCTCACTATCTAATTGAGATATGTAACAGAGATATGTTGCTCCATTAACCAAAAACATCCCTTAAACTGAACATTAACCGAAACTTAGCAAGAAAACACGTCCAATGAACTCAACATCAGAAACATTGATATAGAATATTTAAGTATACACGTGTCTAAACTGAACCTGAAGGTTGTAATTCACACAAGGTAATTTTAATGCAAAACGTTTTTGTATATGTAAAAATAATCCTTGGTTTACATGTTGATAAAATTTCGGCCTAGGGCAGCTCTGTGCACCCAGTTATATCAATCACTTATAATTACTTATTAACTTAAATAAATTTATTAGGAAAATGTTCCTATGTGTTAAGGATCTTTATTTTTATGCTACAGGAACTAAGTTTAAGTATTGTAAAGAGTTTTGCCAAAAAGGGAATTAGTATTGTACGCACCACGGTTAACAGCTCGAAAGCTCTGCTCCTCTGGCCCCCGTTCACTTCCTCCACAAAATATTATTTTTTTCTGTCATTTTTATTTCAACTATTCTGTCTCATGGCTGTTAAATTATGTATAAAATATTAATTTCGAAGTGAAAAAATAATAAAACTGAACTGAACTGAACTTCATTTATGGCATGAACAAATGCGAGCAAACTTGTCCGTTTATGCTAGTCTTCAGGCTTTCGCAGGAATAAAACATGATAAAAGAAATAAAAAAATCTACAAAATGCTTTACGGTTTTCATGCGATAAAATATTTAAAAGTACATTGACGTTTCGCCTTCTCTTGTGTTCATTATGATACTAAAAGCGGTGTGGTGTATCTGCTCCAAAATAACTAGAACTCGTGGACGCACACGTTGGCTGACATTAAGCGAAGAAAGCACAATCAAGAAGTTGTTTTCCAGAAGTCTCGAAAAAGGCTTACCCACACAAGCGCCTTGCCTGAATGACATCAGAGGACAAAAACAGCTTCGCACATGGCAAGACTTCTGGGTTATTGGAAATGAGCGTTTCTGCTTCAGTCCTCCAACATCGTCTGTGACACTGATGAAAACAAATTGTCAGTGATTAACGGACAGGTCCCAGCTGTTTATAAGCCAATTAGCTAACACATGCACGATTAACATTTTATCCCTCTGTTACGGTAATAATCAAATAAAAAAAATTATTTGTCTAAACTAAAGATTTTTCACAACTAATGCTATAAATCAATCAAATCGTCTTTGCAAAATGAATTACGGAAGTCACTCACTGGTGTGCTAAATCTTTTGAATTGAATTAATACCTCAATCCAGAGATTAACCACAAGCCGAGATACCAGTCTTACCTGTACAAACACAGAAGGTCAGCGGCAACATTCACCAGCAACATAGGGTCACGTGCCTCTCGACTGACCCAGCTACGATATGAAATGGACGTTACCGGGTTTCCTTCGGATACTTGAATTCTGTCACACAAGATGGATCATCATAATTTCATACGCTTGACATGAATGTTTTACTAAAACCATAACGGGTACACTATATTAAGAGCTTACGGAATGGGTTTACGGTTTGTTTCTTTGTTGTACACAACTAAAAAGGGCGATCGCAGTTTAACATAACGAAATATATATATTTATTATATGCATATCGAGATTTACTAACCAAATTTCCATACAGTAAATTTTCGTTCGTTCATTGGGATCTTTTGACTTTTTTCAGTCCTTACCTAAACGTAATGGAAGAAAATCTTCAAGATGAAAGTAAGAACTCTGAGAAGGCTAAGAAGACGGTACAGTTTCAGGAGAACAACGCCGAGCCTGAAGGAAACCCGAACATCGTTCAACATGAAAGGGAAGTAGAACCGGTTCTTGTTAACTTTGATTCAAATAAACCAGCAAGGCCAAATTTTGAGAGAGAAAAAAGCAATGAAAAGTCGAGTGATCGACACTTGGAAGCTGAAGAGAAAGCAGTAAGTGTAAGTCCTGATGGTCGGTTTCTGAAGTTTGAAATCGAGCTCGGTAGAGGGTCTTTCAAGACAGTATACAAAGGCTTAGACACTGAAACTGGCGTTGCAGTGGCGTGGTGCGAACTACAGGCAAGCAAGTTGTTATACTAAATGCATTGTTGTCTTTTGACAGGTTAATTCAAGTACAGGCCAGACTCCTAAGGATATAGTAAAAATTTTTCTTTTTTTTTCTTTAAAGGATAAATACTCGAGGGCAGAACGTGCTCGGTTTAAGGAAGAGGCGGACATGTTGAAGGAATTACAGCATCCAAACATTGTGAAATTTCACGATTATTGGGAAAAACGACAACCAAACAAAGATAAGAAGTCAGTTATTCTAGTTACTGAGTTGATGACATCAGGAACTTTAAAAACGTAAGTTTTTATAGCGAAATGGAGTAACATTTATATTTAGTTGGTCAAATTATTCATTTCTTTTCAGTTTTGTTACTCGACTGAGTTACCGATGGCGATGTGAGTACGCGAGCAAAGACTGAATTAAGTTACTAAATCAGTTCCCTGAGCCATGTTTTATTTTTTTGCCCTAGACAAGTCAAACCATACGCACAAAAATTTTTGAAAATTTATCACTGTCATAAATTGTGCTAATTGGAGAACATTGAGCGCTTTCACGTGCCTTTCCTTTTGTGAAAAAAAAACTCCCAAGTGTATAAGTCTTAAAAGTACCGCCGTAGTTTATAACTTCTTTTCATGGGTGAATTTTTAATTGTTTTACCATTAATGATTTATTCCAAAAGGCGAGTTCACGGCGAATTTGTTGAGTTTGTGAGAGTTTAGAAACTTATGCGCGTTATTCGATTAGTTCACGTTTTTGTCCTTTGCACCTTGAACGCGAAGTGGAATGCGCGACCTCGATTTTACTGTACATGTAAATCATTTTGAAATGTCGATAAACTCGTTGTGTAGTTTAGATACCCTGATTGAAAGAATAAATCGTTAGTCTGCTCTGGTAGTAAGAGGGTGCTTTCATTAGATTATGAAGCCGCCAGAGCTTAGAATTAGTACATTAGCTCATTTTGGGCAACCGTAATCAGTATACAACAATTTTTTTGAATTAGATTTTAATTACATCTTCAAAATGTCTAGTTACCGGAGTACCTTATCAATAAAAATTCATTTAAGTCTCCATTTGGTCATTCTTGAGACTGTGTGTTATTTTTGGTCTACTATTAAGCAATGAAATGCTTTTTTCTTGTTTTGGTCGCGTTTTTGCGTTTGATGTTTCAGGGCCATCGATATGTAATCGAGCAACGAGCTACCAGCATGTTCAAGTCAATACAATTAGTTCATTTTTTCCTTGTATGCATAATTTTTTGAGCTAAAAATAGTAATTCTTTGTACGTTCGGGAAAAAACTGTTTCTTTACAAGTATTCTTTTTTTGCATAAAATCGATATTAAAACGCAGGTTAGAATTTTAGCGATTTGGACGAGAATGAAAAACCCAGAAATTCCCACAACACAACACCAAAACATCAGTATAATAAATCATCAAAAACAGCCTGATAATTGGTCTCTTGTTCAAACCAAAATTTTGAACTAAATTCGTCTAAGGCAAAGACGTTAACGAATTAGTGTTCTTGCGTTTGATTTTCTGCTTCATCAGTACACGTTATGTCGCTCGACTCCTTTAATAAAATCTGTTTGTCAAGGCATATAACTATACCCTTGTTACGTGTTTGTTTTCTGTTAGGATTTGATGTTATTTTTATTTGTGTAAAACGTAAATTTAGCCTAAGCATTTTAATACATAACTTTGTTTCAAATTTGCCTTCATGATAATTTTACTTGTGAATTCTTTAGTTTTCTGTGGTTTGGTAATTTTTTCTACTCTCAATTTATATTTGTATAGATATCTCAAGCGGTTTAAGGGTGTTAAAGAAAAAATCCTTAAAAGCTGGTGCCGACAAATTC
Organism: Zoanthus sansibaricus; assembly: GCA_026122405.2. Lineage (NCBI taxonomy): Eukaryota > Metazoa > Cnidaria > Anthozoa > Zoantharia > Zoanthidae > Zoanthus > Zoanthus sansibaricus. The sequence goes on from JAPEIX020467035.1 coordinate 16,120, forward strand.
TGAAGGGGCTTCACTTTCTGCATACAAGGACACCACCAATCATACATCGGGATTTAAAATGTGACAACATATTTATAAATGGCAATACTGGCTTGGTAAAAATTGGTGACCTGGGTCTGGCAACTTTGAAGAAAAAATCATTTGCAAAAAGTGTCATTGGTGAGTAAAAGAGAATTATAATTATTGCACAGTATGAATTTTTTATCTCCCAGATCATATCTGTCTCTTATGGTAACTGGTGCTAATAATGCAATCAGGTTAAAGAAGAACTTGATCATGATCCAAATATAGCAATATGTTGTGCTGTATTTTGTCTTTTGAAGCCCTTGAGGGCAAAATATCCTAATGAAAATTTAAAAGTGAATTTGTTTATTAATGCAACGGTTGAATTTCTTGCTGGAGGCAACTCTATTGTCTTATTTCAACCCATCATTAGCTTGTGATAATTTTGTTTTGATTGTTTGCTTGATATTAGCTCTTGTACAACCTTAGTTCCTTTGTCCTAACTTTGCTTATTATTCTTATTTTCACAACAGTATTTAGTCTAGATTGTAGACGCTAGTTTGAACAGGCATGAAAGTTTCAGTGACAATAAATATGATGCTCATTGTTTTTAAAACATGATTTTTGTATGGAGTAAACCTTCTACATTTTTAATTGGAAAGAATAAACTAATATAGGTTTTGAATATTTAAAACAACATAAGATTAGAAATTGAGTATTTTTTCTGTTTGCTAGACACTTGAAATAGTAACCACTCAAGTTTACTAGTCCTTCCCATTTTTTACTGTACTGTACCAGCCATTAGTTTTAGATAACACGCCTTTGCTCCACATTTTGAAATGTTTTTAGTTTTTTGTTAAATCTAAGTGCCCACGAGATGCCGTTAATCAATCAACATTTACCCACTGTTCGGAGAAATTGCTTTCAGACAGAGCAGAACATAAGCTTGTAATGAAATTATGTGTTTTTGAATGGGAGCATAAAAAGTTTAAAGTCTTTAATGGTAGAAGACAATATAATTTACTTAACACTCTGACTAGATTGAATAAAAGTTTACCAGACTATTATAACTTTTAAAAGTGTGTGTGGACTGGTGGACTATTGCTAGTTTTGAACTGTGTTGCAACATTCTTCAATAATTTATATTTTTAATCCTTTGTTATCTTCATCAATCAGTACACTAAATTAATACTTAAAAACATTTACTCAGATGTATTCTACCTTTAGTGTTGTGCTTTGGTATAATTCTTTTTATTTAATTATATACTTGATGCAATATTTGTTTTTAAAAAAGCAATGATAAACATAGATATGAGCATATGATGCAAAAGATATTTCAACCAAATTGTTGTTAATGTATTTTGTTTTGCCATGGAATCTGTGTTGTTTTGATGTCATAATTTTTTAATCTGATTTTAAAATTCTTTTTGAAATTCTGTTGTTTCAAGCTACTGGATTTGTCTTGTGTGAAGTTTAAGCCACATGGTGCTATTGTTCTAACCTGCAAAGAGATTACGTTTGTTCTCGAAAATGCCAGTGACTCTAGTTTGTCCCTAAAAATGAAAGAAGTTGCTGATCAGTTTATTTATTTATTTTCTAATTATTTTTTTATTGTTGTGAGAGTTTAAAAACTTATACATGTTATTTGATTAGTTCATGTTTTTGTCCTTTGCACCTTGAACCCGCAATGGAGTTCATAACCATGATTTTGCTGTACATCTAAAACATTTTGAAATATTGATAAAGTTGTTGTGTAGTTTAGATGCCCTGATTGAAAATAAATTTGAATTTGGTAGTCTGCCCTGATAAGAGGATGCTTTCATTGAATTGTGAAGCCACCAGTGTTAAGAATTAGTACATTAGCTTGTTTTGGGCAACAGTATTCATTATACAACATTTTATTTTGAATTAGATTTTAATTACATCTTAGAATGTCTAGTTGCGAAAGTACCTTATCAATAAAATTTCATCTAGTCTCCATTTCGTCATTCTTGAGACTGTGTTATTTTTGGTTTACTATTAAGCATTTCAAATTAATAGTCTAAAGGCTAGTGACAACCTAGATGTTACTAGCCAAAATAAATTTTTACAAGCCAAGCATTGAACTTCTGAGATGTCCTCCTAGACAAAAGCAGAAACTAGTTCAGTTAATTCATACTATATACTAGCCACAGTGAATGTGGAAACAGAAAGCCAACTAACCAAAACTGAATTACTACCAGTCTGTAGCTAGTTGGCTAGCATAAGTGTCGGGCTGTGTTGTGGTAGCTTTTATTTTGGCAAAGGCACTTAATTTTTTTTCAAAACTGAACATGTATTTCACAGCAGAAAAATTCATTTAAAAGCCTTTGAGATTTGTAATCCATTTACAGGGTTTTCATTAACTTTTGAAGTAGAAGGGTGCGTAATTTAAGTAGCTGGGTACTTTATTCAAAGTCGAAGGGTGCAGGCACCTTGGCCTTCTAATAAAAACCCTGCATTTAATTCCTTTCAGTCAGCCTTAAAGTTACTTTCAGATATTCCAAATTGTACAAGTTATTGACTAAAATTTTCACTATTTTGTACTTTCTTTGTTTTTCTGCACTTTTCTGCACTTTTGATAAATATTTAGGAAAAAATACGTTAAATTATAAAAGTATTGTTTACTAATTGCATTTACTTGACATACTTTAAGTTTCAGGGACAAAATAATTCATTAAACAATGGATATGTACCTTTTCCGAGCCCAAAAGCAGTTAAAAAAGCCAACCAAAAGTTAAATTGAAAACGATCGAAAAATAGTCAGGCATGTACGATAAAATTCAAGTGAGCCTGAGCACTAAGCTAATTTTTCAAAACAATATTTTATTGGCAAAAGGCTTTGTTTTACGAAAACCAATTCAGATTTTTGGTTCTACACAGCACAAAGCCATTTTCAAGATGTTATTTTCAAGAGAAAAGTGATGTGATCAATGTAAAAGTGTAAAAAAAGTATTTTTACAATTTGTTAACGCACTGAAACTGTTCCAGGCAAGAATTTCTGAATTCCGTTGTCTTTTGACATTTCTAGGTCATTTCTTTTACAACTCCTGTATGTATTGTCGGTTCAATTGTTGTTTTGATAATTTGATAACACTTGCTTAATAAAACATAAAATTGGGCTTTGGTGATAAATTGAGGATGCATTCATTTGGGCCTGCTGTGTAATAGGAATATATGGATTTCTTGGAAGAGTCATTCCTTTGAGACCTATTCTGATTCAGGATTTCTTGGAATACTCTTCCGCTCATTCTGCTCCTTGTATCAGAATAGCTGGAATAGTGACGTCACATCAACCTGAAAGGTAATAGCAACAACAACGTCAAAAATGCCTGACAACTGGCTTGATAGCAAAGAAAATGCTGAACCGGCTGTACTGCCTACTCAAGAGGTACAGAAATCTGCTGACCTGAAGGGAAAATACCACACGCATTTTAGAATACATGGATTACTTGGAATAACTGTTTCGTTTGGTAAATTAAAATGTAGATAATCCAGATTATTTCAAAATGTATACCTATTCCGGAATAGACCCAAACGAACACACCCTGAGTCTATGGTATCTCTTTAATGATAGGAACACCCGAGTTTATGGCTCCTGAGATGTATGACGAGCATTATGATGAGTCAGTAGATGTATATGCTTTTGGAATGTGCATGTTGGAAATGGTCACTCTTGAATATCCTTACATGGAATGTCAGAATCCTGCTCAGATCTTTCGCAGAGTAACAAGTGTAAGTTTTGCTTTTTTCATGGTACATTTTATCTTATGCAGTTACGTCAAATTAACCCTCCACTCCTGATTGCCGCTTGCCCACTCCCCCAGTATTTACTGGAGCAAATTATTGGTTTGTGATTTACTTTTGATGCAAAATCTTAACATGTATATGTATAGGATTCTCCAACGAACAGAGGTATCAGAGCAGAGGCTAATTAATATTCATGAAGTTACTTCTAAATCTAAATCTGCTGATCCCGGAATTAGTGTCGGAGAATCTGATTGACCACATCTACACGACAGGCAACAAGTGACATTATTCTCATTTTCAGCAAGTCAAGATCACAAATGTTATCATTTTTCAGATAGATAGATAGATAGTAGTTTTATTGTGAAAATATGCTTAGCTTTTGTGAGACCAGCAAGCTAGACTCACCAGCTAGTTTACAGGTATTTCACATTAAATAATTAAAACTAA
>JAPEIX020467036.1:0-13305 GCA_026122405.2 Zoanthus sansibaricus
TGATTTTTGAAATGTGTAGTGATTTTTGAAATGTGTAGTGATTTTTGAAATTTGTAGTGAGTTTTCGAAATGTGTAGGGCTTTCGAGTGCTACTGACCGTAAGTGTTTACTGGACATTTTTAAGTCCTGGCTGGTTTTAAGCTGGGCTGAACTTGGTTTAGATAATGCCGGGGGTTTCGGTTTTCCTCCTCATGGAAAAGTCCTTAACTGTCACATAAAGTAAATAGTGGCAACACTGGCTTAAGAAGCGTATGGGAACAGCATATGACAATATTATTACTCGTTGTTTGCTGTTCATGCGCCAAGGTGTAAGGATTGCTTAATATTTACAGTTTGCGTTCTAAGAAGCAGTTGTCTTTTCCAATTAAGATAAAAATTTTTTTCGTTTTAAAAATATAAAACAATGAAACCTAAGATATGTTTAGGTAGTAATGATAACAAGACGCTCTAGAAGCGTTAATTGGGCTACCTAAATGAATCTTGTGTGTAGAGCTGGCGCCGCAAGGAACCGTGGGAACGGAAAAACAAACCTTTTTTTGTGACTAGGCTTACCAAAGGTGGTAATAATCTAACAAATCGTATTGTATCCCTTGACCAGAAAAATTATAAAATCAATATTAAGTTTAATGCATGGTATTAAAATATACAGTATATCATAAGTCTTCCTTTGTTTACAATAGCCTTAAAGCCTCTTAAAATACTCTGATCGAATTGTTTATTTATTATTTCCAGTTGATGAGAATACAGTCTTTAATTAATTGTTTTAAAAAATCATTATCTCTGTACTTACTATATATGTCTTTGTAGAATTATGCAATGTTTTATGTTTCATTATCTATTGAAATAGCTACATATATAACATTTTCTTCGCATAGGCCAGGCTCTTTGTATTTCTAAATATCTGTGTTTTATCCAACTGACTAGACATGTGACAAGTAATTAATATTTGTTGACCACAAATAAATATATATTATTGTTGTCAATAACAATAGTAATAATAACAGAAAATAAGGTAATAAAATAATGACAATAATAATAAAGATAACATAAGACACAATCATCAGCTTTCAGTCAATTTCAGTGAAATTTCAGCTTTCTTGTAATGGTTATAATATTAACTTGTTTTAGCGGTAGTGTTTCAGAGATTTGTTTTGCATTAAGCGTAGATCCTAATCAAAAGAGACGGCACATTCAAATTTGCCCTACTAGTCTCATTCTTGAGTTAAACTTTCAAAAGAAAATCTTACACAAACGAGGCTAGTAGGGCTAATTTGGATGTAGATAAAAAAAATATCAAAATCGCCGCCATTTTTGAATTGGGACTATAATTATAAGTGTAATAGTACGAGGACTGGCGAATGTAGGTTTATGAAAATCATAAATACATTCATACGTTGTTGTAAAAATTTTGTTATATAATTCAATCAGCGATGATCGGCAGCTATCGCAGAATAGATGTATACGTGTCCAACCTCTACAAAAACACTTATCTGCAATGAAATGAAGACACGCAAAACTGCGAACCAATCAGTACTGAATTTTTCAATAATCTAATGTTATTGCTGTTGGATCTTTAGGTATTCGAACAGTCTCCTTATCCTTTTGGGATCACAACATTTAACAGAACACTTTTCTGGACGGATTGGATTCTACATAAAGTGCAGCAGATGGGAATTAATTCCAAGACAATCGGACCGCCCCTCGGAAGTTATTTTGGTAGCTCAGGGAAACTGTTTGATGTCAAAGCAGTGCGACCTCGCCTTGCAGGTAAAGTGTTTGGTCTAAGTAAAGTGCCTAACTCATCAAAATGTTTTTTACTGATTCAGATAGAGCAAAAAAAGTTGCTTAAGAAGTTCTTTTATCGATTTTGCCGTAAACTTTTAGTTTGGGAGATATAACCGCTTAAACATCCAAAGTTTGAGCTTTTTGAAGAAAAAGTTGAGCGTCCTGATTAGCTACTAGCAAAGGCCATGGGAACTAGAAACTAATCACCATAGAATATTACACTGGTGTATAGGATTTTGAATTTCTCTTTAAAGTTATGCCCACTAGGTGTAAAACAATGCCTTCTTTAACGATGTTAGTCCAATCTCCATACATTTGTTTAGTAAATGCTGTGAACATGTTCCTTGTTCCCATTCCTCCCACAGGCGCGATTTTTTTTTTGGTTTATGGTCACTTTGAGCGGTTATATTTCCAAAACTAAAAGTTTGTAGCAAAATCGATAATAGAACTTCTTAAACAACTTTTTCCCCTCTATTGGAACCAGTAAAAACCCATTTTGATGAGATGAGCATTTTAGGGGTTCCTCAACTGTTCACCAGTTTAATCAAAAACGAAGTTATGTCTTTACGTCATGCAACAGCGTGCATAGACCACTTTCATAAATGGCGACTATTTTTAAATTCTTTTGTATTTATTCAAATAAGCCTTGCTAGCCTCGTCTTTGAGTTGGAAATTTAAAAGAATATTGTTACCCCAAACGAGGCGAGTAAGGCCAATTTGAATTCAGACAAAAGAATTATCAAGTAGTTGCCATTTATGAAAAAGGTCTATATACGTCTATTCTATTTATTTTTTTTCCAAAATAAAACAAGAATAACAGCCACGTCAGGAAAGAAAAACGTTTAAAATTTCATATTCTGTTAAAATGATGACAGGCCAAAAATCACTCATTAATAGTTTTTTTTTTCGGGTACGGAGTAGCGTAGTTTTTGACTTTTGGAGAGTTAGATTTTCGTGATCAAAGGAACTGTAATTTATACAACTCATAGTTGAAATCTTCATGGTCATCGTAGTGAATGATATTTTATCGAGTTACTAACGTTGTCGAGCGCGTTAACCCCTCGTCAGAAAAACTGTAATTTACATACAACTCATAGCTGAAATCTTCATGGTCATCGTAGTGAATGCTATTTTATTGAGTTAACGTTGTCGAGCGGCGTTAACCCTTCGTCAGATCTAGAGGAACTGTAATTTATACAACTCATAGTTGAAATCTTTATGGTAATCGCAATAAATGGTATTTTATGGAGTTAACAACTAGAGCAGCTAAAAACAACTTTATTGAGTTCAGAATGAAAGTGAAAAATGTTGTATAGAAAATTCCGTGGATTTGAATCCGACGCACCAAGTCAACTAAATATAATAAAGCTGTAAAATAAATATAAGAAAAGCTAAAAAAAAAACAAAGTAAATTTTGGCAACTAGTACTGACCGGTCGAAATATAGTTGCTAAAATTTACTTCGTTTTATATTTATTTCAGTTAAAGTATGCTATATAAGGAACAGAGAAAGATATACGTTGGCAAAAAAGGGAGCTTTTTTAAACTTGCAACTTCTACAAAACTTTTTCCAAGTCTTATATTGCAGGCAGTCTAAGTGAAAAACTTTTGATTAGTAAAACCAAAACGTTATACGAAAAAATTGATTTTGGCGGAATATCAGTTACCTCGATTTCTTCGGAAGGGACACCAACTTCTGCTGCTACAAACGATATCGTTAAGCTGTCTGGGTAGCGGCACTCTTTAAACGTTTTCTCCAATTTGGCCAAGCCTTCTTCAGTTAAATTCAAATGATGTTCGCAGTCTAGGCTCATATTTTGATTCTCTTTTTTATCAGTTAATCAGGTTCTCTTGTCTTAGTTTAAAAGATGACTCTCTGCTATAGCTTCAAACAAAATGCAAATTTGGTGCGTGATCTTTATAAGCCGAAGCTTGCGATCAATAACAATGCTCAAAACTGCCTTTATTTAAAACCGATGGGCACGGGTTTACTCAAATTTGTTTGTTTCTGATTCTCTGTTCTAAATTCTATTTTTTCATGGAATACGATTGGTTGTTCTATTAATCAATGTGAAATCGTGTCCAGCGTTATTACCGCAAGTGCCGATTATAATGAATCAAGTTCGTAACACCTGTCTAGATTTCAATAAAACATCGAAGCATTTGCGATAAATTAATTAAAGCACACCAAGTGCTTTTTCTATTTAGAATTTTTTAGCGAAATTCAGATTGGGTTATTGGCTAAATCTTAGTGGAAATAGAAATTAAGTCGGTGCTAGCGACGTCCACCCGTACGCGGTGCAAATATTTTTGGGCCAAATAAAAGAATGTAACTATAATAGTGAAAAGGGCCTACTCTTTTAGGGCCAAATAAACTGAAGAATTTAATAGGGAAAACGGCCTAAATTTGGGGAGTCAGGTTGGCATAGTGGTCATCATAGTGCCTCCACCTCTACGACGCGGGATCGATTCCTGGGCTCCGCATGTGGGCTGAGACATGTCGATCTCAATCTGACTCCGAGGGTTTCTCCGGGTACCCCGGTTTTCCTCCCTCACTTTCACGCCAAGATCTGAGCCGTCGAGAGATTAAACATTAGGCTAGGACGAATGGGCAACCACTTCCTTCGCAATTAACGTTAAATAAAGAATTTATTGTTACTCAGGGACACAGTCGCCGTAATTTATTTTGGGCGATTTTGGCAAAAATTTGTTCTTAAAACACTCTGAATTTTAGGCGATTTTGGGCAATTTTAGGCAATTTTAAGCAATTTGAGGCGACTTTGGGTCCCGGAGTAGGCCTTGAAAAGTCTCTGAAAAACTTTTAGAGCCAATTTATATTTACATATTTCTTTAAATGACGATGTCCAAACTTAACCTTAATTATAGAACCGACACTCACAACTTTAGCACCCTTCAGTTCCAACCACAAGCTCCCCAGTTCGATCCTGGCAGTTTGCCGAGAATCGAATATTTGTGTGACCATCTTTTCCACCTAAGCTAACTCAGCTTTCCATCCTTCCGGGGTAGGTAAATGAGTACCAGCATCTGCTGGGAGCTAACCTGCGATGGATAAGTTTCCCGTCCAGAGGGAGTCAAGGACCCTCATCCGCTTAACACTACAGAAACCGGAGACAAGCGCCGGCTCCATGGGCCTCAAGGCTTGTAAAGGATTTAGCTGAGCTATATTAGTGTTGTCAAAGCAAGTTATTGAAAAAAGCAAAGGAAAGTGCTATCTCAGTCGAAAGCACATCTGATCTCCTCTAACACTATCGAAACAGCAGACCGAAGTTTAAACTAGAACTGGCAAGTTTTAACACTAAATGGATGTCACAGAATATACTCTAAACGATATGCAATTATCTAGATACTTGAGGTCTTTCAAAAACACTTCTGAAAAAGTTTAGTATGCAAGCACTGACATTTTTCCAGGCATCTTTCGGCTAGCCTTCTCCTTTACTATAGTCATGATTCTATTATTGTTGCGAAACCACATTATAAAGAAACTTGATAAAGCCACACAATAAAACGATTTTGTCTCCCTCTTTGAATCTTTAATTAGACCTACAGTAAGCTCCTGAAAAGAGGCTAATCAGAATCCATCAAAGGCCATGCTGCAAAAAAGGCCCAACGAGAAACGTCACAGAACGCAATTAGTTAAAATTTTCGATTTCACACACAAAACTCAACCCTTTCAGTTTCAGTTACAATGGTAAATTCTCCCAATTGATGCCCAAAAACTTCTCATTGTACAAGTTTGAGAGAATTTCATTTTTAATCTTCATTAGTTTGATTATTTTGATCAATTCTCAATTTCTCATTACCAAATGACTTATTTTGTATCTAATATGTAAGGAGAAGTTGGGTGTTGATAATTGCCTGGAACTGAAAAAATAGCCAATATTGATTGAAAGGAAAAAAAACATTCTTGATCCAACATTATTACAGAAATTAAACTCCTAAAAAGTACTCATTTCGTTCCTATCAAGAAGCAGAAAATATAAGGATTAATCATTCTTACTTTCGAACCATGCAGAAGTCAGAAGATGAAACATAGAACTTGTTGAATTAATTATATTGGTCGCCTGCATTCAACGCGAAAAAAAGTTTTTAGTACGCAAGTTTTCCTAGCATACAACAAAATAAACCTCATAAACTAAAGACCAAAACGGCTCAACCAAAATGTCGGCTCCTTAATACACGGCAATTGATGACCATTAAAAACTTGAGCAGCAGTTACTAACTTTCAAAGACGTCTAACAATGGTTTTGAAACTTGGCGTTGCACAATTCTGAGATGAAGATAAAAATTGACACGTACGGGGCCGGCTTTATTGTGCAACCAAAACAATGTACTGACGTCACAACAAGCGGCGTGACGTCAAAACCTGATGCAACCTTTGCACTTTTCTTTTGTCATCAAATTGGATAAGGGGTCTCGTTATTCAAAAAGTTTAGTCTTCTCTGTTTATGATGCAACAGCATGATGTCTTTCTATGCGAAAAAAATTACTTACAGATTAGAACACTCACATAACAATTAAACCTTTTCTAAAACTAGACTTTTAATTTTAAAAGCCGAAATCAATCATTTTCTTGCAAAAAAAAACTTCAGAATTAATCAAATCCATAAACATTACTAAATTATACTTTTAGAGACAAAGAAAATGAACGGTCGTTTAACAAGGTTTCATCAACAGGTTCAAAAGCTAATCAATTTTATTTCATATATTATAAAATCGCTTTTAGCAGGATAAGGAATAAAATTGGCCTATTCAGTAAATCGACCATATTTTTTTAAATTTAAAGTTTAATTATTCTAAATCATATCAAATAAATGTAAAATTAAACTCTAAAGCTATGCAAGTTCAACCGCTATTGAATTCATTTTAATTAATTTAATTCGCAAGCGTTGATTTTTCAGGCCGAATAGCTTTGCAAAATGAAAACAAAATAGAACAGTTTAACGAGTCAGAATTTGCTGTGTAGTTGAAAACTTCCGGTCATTCATTAAAAATCAAGCACTGTTATAGTTATGCAACACATGTGCCAGTCAAAGTTTTGAACCATTTCTTTCATTAAATCTAATATCATTGTAATGTTTTTAATAACCGAGCATATTGTTCTGCGGAATAATTAAAATCTTTGAAAACATTTATGCGATAAAAAATTGTTTCACGCAAGAATGTAAAGTTCATTAAAAAACACTTTAAATGCATGGGAGATCAGTGTAGCACATACTGCATATGGTAAAATTAAGCTAAGGAATCTGCTTTAAACAAATCAGCAGGATAGACGTTCCGCGGATGCTAGTGTCTCTCGAGGGCTTTTTTTTCTTTTTTTATACACAAATCACAAAGGTTATTTTCGATCTGCTTGCCATAACTCAATCTAAAATAGTTCATGAAATCAATTAAAAAAAGAAAAAGAGCCAAATATTAATGACGAATTTTATTGCCATTACAAAACAGAAACAATAAAAAATCTTACATTTAGAGTGGCTCAAATTAATTTTGGTTTTATCTTTACTAAAGTCAAACTTTTTTCGAAGAACATGTCGGACAGCATACGAATCTTGTACTGGTTATCTTGTTTTTAAAAATCAACAACCAAATTTTTTCCTTCATTGCTTCCTCGACAACTTAAACTTTTAAAAACACAAAAACCTTGAACTTTACACAAAAAGAAAGAAAAAAGAAAAACACATGCATGAGAATTAAACTAAACCCGACTAAATTTGAAAAACGGATTTTTTTTATCAACAATGTTCAAAACGGACGCGATAAACGTAACTTTATATGAACTTAATTTAATTACCACTCAATTTCCAGTCTTTGACATATATGTATGATAAATTTCTTACCAAGATAATTGAATAAATTTTGTCTTTACAATTATATTACTAGCTTACTATTATGTTTATATTGTTGTTGTTTTTTACAAAGTATGAAATCCGTTTTATCATTATCGTTGTTGAGCTGTTAGAATAATACAAAGGTTTGTTTTTCTAATAACAGTTGAGATTTTTATTTTATTTCGTTTGATTTAGTTGAAATCGTTATTTATTCCACTATTAGAAAGGTGGAATGCTAAAGAAGGTCGGGTAACAATTTCATTTAGTTGTATAAATCAAAAATAGAAAGAACGCTTAGAGTACATCCCTTTTGAATATATACTCTACAGTCACGGCTTGTGACGCCATTTGCAAGCGACACTGTTATGCTTTCTCTTGGTAAACAAGGAACAGGCAAAATACTATTAACCAATTTTTCAATTAGCTAAATCAAGGCGTGATGTTGAGCTTACAGAACTGATAAGGGTCGCATCGACAATTTATAGCAAACCTAAAGATTCACACATTTATTTCAAGACTTCATTTGGCTAATACACAGATTGAGCCAAGACAGCTACAGAAATTAGTTTGGATTAAAAACGAAAGATAACACTTTATGTCATCCCTGTTTGATTTGATGTTTTCAGAATAAAGACAGTTTGACAATAAAAAATCCTAGTTTGGTACTTAGATTGCTTTTATTCGTCCGTCAACATTTACTTTGGCCCTACTGTGTTTGTCTTTTAAAGCCGGAGAAAATCATAAGACCTTTTCTTCTATTGACTAGTCGACTTATAAAGAATTACGATTGTTTCCTGAAAATAGAAAAGCGAATTCGATGCCTTGCGCCAGCCTATTTTTCCTGGTCTCTGTCTGGACTTGTTACCCAGCCAAACGGGCCGACAATAAAGTAATTAAGCATTCTTGAATTTATTTTCCTTCCTGGGTATCTGTACTCGAATTAGAGAACTTTAAGCTTTTATCAAGCGAATAAAAGAAGAATCCATCCATTGAATAATTTATTCATTGTTTCCTAATTAGGAATGTTGTGTTTTCACTTTTTTTTCCGGATGATATCCATGTCGGCTAAAATCAAAAAGGCAATGTTTGGATTCGCTGGTATATTTTGAACTGGGTCTGAGGCTTTCTTGAACTTTTAGTTTGTTCTCCGGAAACTCGTGTTTACCCCTGGACCGTCGATTGTACTTTGAAAATGAAAGTGTTTTATTAACAAACAAACGCAACGGGGTGCACGAATGAGTAGGCGATAAAAAACATGAATAAAACAGATTTCTTGGCTATTTTTAAACTTGCAGGGTAAAACCGTGAACTTGAAACGCCGTATTTCACAAGCATTTATCTCTAAGCATATCGCTTCTAGTTATGTAAAATATTCTGATTACGAAATGCACTGAGCGTTTAACCTAATATTCTCAAGATAAAAAAAGAAGTCAACCTGCATCTAGAATAATTAAATTTATATTGAACATTTAAACAGTCCATTTACCAACCAAAGTCCCATGATACTCTCCAATTTAAACAAAAATTTATGCTTCGAAAGTATTACTCGAGGACACGCTCTGACGCATACAAGTCTTCAGAAATTTCCGAGATCAAAAAGGTCAGCGCAACTCGAGGGCCCGGAACTTATTTTGTTTTTCATTCTCAGAACTCGAACGTCTTTCATCTCGATCCTGAAGTTCTCCAAACTGATCAAGACTTCCATTTTGACCAATCAGGATTTACAATGTGTGGAAGGATTTGTTGTGAATTGATGTTTATCTCTCGACGTTGTTAATCGAGTGATTGAACCACCAATCACGGTCTTACCCCCTCTGAATAACAATCTCGAATGTGTTGAATATACAAACGGCAAATTGACCGATCAGAACTACTGTACATCTTCAAGTAAGTGGGAAGCTAGTCAACTGACGGAGAAGTTCTAAACGAGCCGTGAAGCCTCAGAAAACTTTCTGCACTTTTCAAGAAACAAGAGGCTAAAAATGGAAACAGACTTGCTATTTGAACAGCCAATCGAGCCGTATGAATTTTACACTTTAGATACGCAGTCCGACTTTGCCTTAACCCTGGAAAGCGCACCTGTAATTCCTGCCTTTGACGATGAACACCAACTCGAGCCCATGTGCTCAATGAATTTATCGCAATCAGGCGATATGTATCTAGAATATCTCTTTTCAAAAGGACTCGCAGATTCAATCGACGAGGCTCATTTTATCACCTCTGAGCGCGACGAGGTGGACGAGCTGAAGGAGCAATTCATTTCCTCCATATTCAATACTTATTATAAGCAGGGATTTGGGGAAATCGAAAAGTCGGGCTCCAGCCTTCGCGATAATCTGGTACAAAGTGCGAGCCTGCTTCTACCAAAGGGGTGTAGTGACAATTCGAGTGATTCCGGCTCACTGAGCGATTCCTGTAGCGACTTCACTGACCGCTCCGATACAGCATCGATAAGTACAGACTTACCAATCACTAGCTGCATTGCCTTACCGCGCAATGGGAAGCACTACTCTACCTCCATAACACAAACCGCAACAGGAAACAGGCGGAAGTTACCGGCAAATGCAAATGCAAACCGTTCCGAGCGAGGAGCTCGTCGTCGAGCTTCCACGAGAGAGTACAAGTGCCATTATTCTGGCTGCACAAAAATTTACACTAAAAGCTCGCACCTGAAAGCGCACATCAGACGACACACAGGCGAAAAACCGTTTGTTTGTACATGGAAGGGCTGTAACTGGAAATTTTCCCGGTCTGATGAGCTCGCAAGACATAAACGCTCACACAGTGGAATTAAACCGTTTATCTGTGATATATGCGACAAGAAATTCTCTCGTTCGGATCATCTAGCAAAACACCGGAAAACGCACTACCGCGTGAGAAAAAACTGCAATTTAGTTATTTGAAAAAAAATTCTAGTTTTTTTTTTTTTCTTTTCTAAGACTTAAGTGTCATGAGGAAGTTTATACATTTTTGATAAGCTTAATCTTTCCTATTAAACTACATTTTAAAAGTTGCACTCGCCGCTCTGTTTTGTTTTTACATTAACTTGCCACTCTTGAACTTTAGAAAAAACATTAGAGAAAAAACACATCTTGCTTGTTTGTATTCGCGACATGTGAACTAACCAAATCAAAACAAGCGGACGGGTTTAATTGTCCAAAGTGTTTGTCTTTTACATATATGTAGATAAAATAGGCCATGTTTCATGTAAAAATATTTGTGAATATGTTGAAATTTTTATACTCTTTTCAGCCTCCAGGAATTCCAAGTCAAATTTATATCAGTACCTGCTGTGTTGAAACGTCCAGTCCAATTTATTCGGACAAAGTCAGCTTCACTTTGTAAATAAGAGCAAAAACAGACCAGGAAATGAGCGATAGGAAAGGTGTCAACACACGTCTTTTATCAGTTTCTGCAACGTCCACAGTTATCCAAATTTTTAGTTTTAGAACTGCAATTATTATTTTAGTTGTAAACGAGCATCTGACAAGAAAACCATTTAGTTTTTACTAGTTTTGTATGTGTATACGGAAGTTGAAACAAAAACATTGTATATTACTCTTAGATATATATTATATCATACATGGGAAAAATATTAAAAAGTCACAAACAGCTGTTTGTTGTGTTACCATTTTGACATATTGATGAAATGTCACACAATCTTATGCAGCCACGGTGAGTAACGCGCACATCGGAATTGCATCTGAAACGAGGGTGTTTTCCGGCTACGAATTTTTAAAAAAACATAGAAAATTTCTTTTTGATACAAGTATAAATGTTAAGAGGCGGGTTGTGACAGATTCCATTTTGATTCTACTCATTCCTAAGGCTCAAAGTTCTTGAAGCCGGCTCAGGAATACCAACCGTTTGGACTACTTTTGTTCTCAGTTGAGGCCCAATTCTATCATTCAGCAGCCAAACTATACTTGACGCATTTCTTGCAGTCAGACACCATGAAAATCAACAACCAAAGGCGGCAATACAAAGCCAATTATTCTTTTTAATAGGATCTTGCTTCGACTTGGAGTTCCTTTAAAAACACCAAGAAAGATTCCTCATTTTCTGCGCGTTAAACTTTTGGACTGAATAAATAAAAACAACTATTTTAAAGTCAGTTCAACACTTTATAAAAAAATATTTAAACATGGACGTAAACACGTGGTTTGCTTAGTTGTTCCAGCGAAGGTTTCGCGTTAAAGTCATCGCACAGATGAGGAACTTTTTGGAAACTCAGTAATGCCGTGGGATGTGGCAGATGAACGGGTATATGCTTTGAAATAACAGCTTTTTCAACTCAATCTCCTTTTATCTTTGCTTGATTTTTGTATTTCAAGTGCTTAGAGTGTCTTAACTCTATTTGATACAAAACAGGGTAAACATAATTTCTAACGGATTCTTCATTTCTGGCAACACCCAGATGGCAATTTTCTTGCCATATGAGTGGAACCTGTGATTGAACCATTCCAAAGTGTTTAAAAGCGAAAACTGCAATAGAACAAAATTATCGGATTTTTTTTTTTTTCAGTTTCGGCACCCAATGAGTCACTGATATAAGAATTTCAACCCTAGCTTCCTGCAACTGTACCACACGTGGAGACAAAAAAAGAATAGAATTTCAAAACAGACTTCAAAACCTTTTATCTTTCATTTGTTAATGTTTTTAAAATGTCTCCAACATACGGGTATCTCAAGATTTCATTTTCACTATTCAAGGCCGTTGCTTTGTTCTGGATGTGCAAATATTTGATATCGGTGTCTCATACAAAAATCATTTCCTGCTAAAAAACCTAGTTCTTGAAAGACTAATATGAATTCGTTTCTCCTTTCGGTTTGTTTATCTCAATTCAAATTCAACTACATAATAAATATTTTATTATTATATAGTTTTTATCCTTCTGCCAGTTCTGGACAAATATACCATAGAGCTACTTTCCTATTTTTGTTTAAGGCAAAAACCGAAGTTAACTTTGTACTTGTCGAATTTCCGCACAATATCGCTACACCAACAGTTGCATATCAATTGCGTTTCGTTCAGTTGTTTACGGGAATGCAATATCGAAAAAAAAATGGAAAAAAATTCAAATTTGAATTACAAAGTCAGGAAGAGGCTTGTGTTTAACAAAAGACCCAATTATTCAGAAAAAACAGACTAAAACGGATGTTAGAGCAAGTTTTTCATTGTCTGTGATTTTAAAAAATCTAAAACTAACAAAAAATATGAGAACAAATTATTTCTTTCAAAAAAATTTGCTACAACAGAGTTTCTGTTGTACAGCCACAATCCCGTCCAAAGACGATATTCGAGTTGCTGATTGCTGTATCAAACGAAAATACCAACAGTTTATTTCCTGTGGCTTTCTTTATCAACTTTGACAAAAATGAACTTTCATCTACTGAATATTAATTAACCATTTACGTTCCAAACAATATAAATAACTTTTATAAAATTCTTGATAATAAATGCAATAACTAAAAAGATTAGTTCACAGTCCACAAATCAACGTATAGATGTTATTCCAAGCCTAGTTAAGTATTTGACTTTTCACGTACATATTTTGGGAATACAAATTGAAGTAAATATTACTTCATAAAAAGTAAGGGCCTGTTCAAACGCACTATACACGCACTATACAACACTCGACTTTGTATGATCGACATTGTATAGCGTTGTT
>JAPEIX020467115.1:0-13296 GCA_026122405.2 Zoanthus sansibaricus
TAATGAAACTGGAAGCGCATGAAAAGTTGATGACTTTCTTTTAGTCCATATACATTATACTTTCTACATTTTGATTTAGTAAATTTTCACTGAATAATCTTTTTTGTTCTAATCACGTTTTAAAAGTCAACTCTCCTACGTTTTGATTTGTAGTCTTGTGATAAAAATAACGATTACGTTTAATAAACATAAACGATTTGCCCTTGAAAGATTATCAACGGAGAGCTTGATCTAATGAGTTTAGACTTTTGTTAGAATATCCGTTTTATAAGGCAATGGCTTTAGAAATGTTGTTATCATTAATAAATAATCATTAATAAATAAAACATTTATACGGAATTTAAAGTGAACCGTGATCTGTGTTTCGTTCAACTGACATTGTCAATATCTAAAACTAATTTGTTGACTCATGCTGTGCTGTTGCTTTAATACAACTCGCGCCGGGAGACTGATTAACAATTCGCGTGCAACGTATTCCTTCTCACATGGAGAGCCAGCGTTCTCACAATAGTACACACGATTTGTGGAGATGGATTTGTGTAACTTGCAGTGGTCAAAAGAAAGGACTGGCACGATGCCAGTAGTTTACCGAATAGGGCGACCAATGTTGACCAATGACATGTGGTATACAAATTTATCGACCAATCAGCGCGGGCTTGTGACGTGACGCACAAGGTTTATGTGTTGTCGTGTGCCCGCTGTTTCTTTAACAGCGCACGACACAACCAAAACAAATCAGAAGCAAGCAAACGTGCTAATAATAAAGAAGTACGCGAAATTCTAACTTTGTGCTTTCTGCCATGGACATTCCAGAAATTAATCTTAATGAATCAACCAGTGTTTGTAAGGAATATGGTAGGCAATTGCGTCGAGCTGGAGATGATTTTCTAAACAAGAAATTATCTGAACTCGATCGTCTAAGAAGAGTAAAAAATATGTACCAAGTTGCCACTTTCTCTTTGGCTGCCATTTTTGTTAGTGGAATCATTTGGAGATGGTTAAATACTTGACAGTTTCCGGCTTTTTTATGAGGAATTTCCTTGCACAAGTTAGTATTTTATTTACATATTTTGTATAGCTTATACTCGCTTCAAAATTATTGAAAGTTTTGTTGAAGTTTTTTTGTTCGGAATGCATTTGATTATCAAAGTTCTTTTGTCGATCGTATACAATCTAACTGTAGTTGAGACAGTCACCAGACAAGGCTATCCAACTTCTTTCTTATTTATTAATGGTCACATAGTCGAACTTTGAGCTTCTTGTATATTGACTTTCATGTTTCACTAACGCTTTTCAAAAATATTTTTCTTCAGGTTTATCTCCCGTTGAGAAAAGGAAACGGCCTGAAACTAACACAGATAGTTTTGAAACCCTACTAAAGAAACAACTGAAAATTTTTCGTGGACAGTTTAACTGTTGGATTGACGGTGAAAGTATTGCTTAAAGCCGTGTAAGGAGACAATAATAGAAGCAGCCTGTGTGTTTTTTTCTTTTGTTGAGAGCTGTGACCTTATCCCTAATGGAGGAACGATTAGGAAGTTGTGCTAATTGTGGGTTAATAAACTGGCGGAGTATTGCTGACCCCGGCACTAAACTTGTATACATCGACCTGCATGTTTCACAGCTTATAAAAGATCATTTCAAGGGATAAAATTAAGCCACCATAAAACTCAAGAAGCTTGGATTTTTACATCTTTTTAGTCTACGTGATTCATGCAAGAAGCTTAATTGATTGTCATGTTGTTTGTTTGAGTGATCGATGGGGCCAAGGTTATTGTCTTTTGTCACACTCGGCGTAATGCAATGACCTGTGATTGTCAAGCGAACCAAATCCTTCAATTTATCGTCATTTGACCATATAATCCAAAGAATAAACATAACGGCACGCGTGTAAAGGAAAAAATCTCTGTTCGATTCAATCCGTTTCCGGTTTCTTATATAGAGACACTTGTTGCCCGTGACCAACAAAACCCTATTGATTTCCTTTTGTGAAAAAGTTTATTTGTAAATTATTTTCTTCGTTTTGGAAGAATACATATGGCAGTGTGTGCCATTTCCTCTCAAAGAGGACGTAAATTTGTTGAAAATTGCGAATCTGATTCTGCAAGTGGCGATTGCCCCGTGGCTT
This sequence comes from Zoanthus sansibaricus, assembly GCA_026122405.2. Classification (NCBI taxonomy): domain Eukaryota; kingdom Metazoa; phylum Cnidaria; class Anthozoa; order Zoantharia; family Zoanthidae; genus Zoanthus; species Zoanthus sansibaricus. Next base: position 2,129 of record JAPEIX020467115.1, read on the forward strand.
GAGCAGTTTTACGCCAACTACTGTAGATTTATGTAACCGCGGATAATTTTGGCGCGAAACTGCCCAAAATAACCATAAATTGGCGTTTAAAAATTTCGCGAAGGTGTTCAATTTTTACGTTTGTAGATTTTTCATGTAGATATCGAGACTCGTGAAACTAAAACACTGTAAATATCGTGTAAACAATATGTAAATAGTTTTTATTTTGTATTAGATGTTAATAACACAAATGAATATGAAAGAGAGAATATTGGACACATTTTGTAATTTTGTACAGATCTACTGAAGATGACATAACCAAAACAAAGGGAAGGAAAACAATAAAAAAAAAATGCCTATAGAGTAGACGTAAAAATGTGCCTAAAAGTTTATACGCCGTATGAACGGTTTAAAACTGAATTAGATAGTTGATAGACTGCGGTCTCATAATCTGCAAAATGAAAGCTAAGTATTTAATAGCACCATGAAAGTTGTAGTTGGATTTTGCTTTAGTTGAATAACTCTTGTTTTACAATTGTACCGTCATAACGTTTTTCACGCTTTATAGGTAGGAGTTGAATACTGTTCAGTTCAAACAAACGTGCCTTCCAGCATAACTGGAATAAAAAATAAATTCTTCGTCATGTACTGCAAATAAAAGACCCTTCAGTAGTTGAAGGACAGCTTAGATGATATTTATCTTGGCTTATTGACGGAGGTCAAACCGCAAGTTTAGTGTTTAACTTTTTCAAGAGAAGATTAGTAAACTGCTAGCTATTACGTTGCAATACAAAGATGCTCTTTTTGCTGATGGTATCATCTAGAGTTTCTAGCGCTCAGTAAATGATTTTAATCCAATTAATGGAGGATAAGATCTTTTTTACAACTTTTGGCTAAAAATTTCTCTATAGATAATAGGCTATGTGCAACTGCATGTACTTCTACATCCATTTACGCCGTGGTATCATATGCGTAATTAATTTTCTATACTCGAAGCTACTGTTGACAAACCTGATTTGGTCAAACATTGAACATCATACATGAATCTACTTTTCATGACAAATTAAATTTATTGTAACTTTGAAGCTTTCAGGAACTGGTTCAAAAGTTATTGCATGTTTTATCTAAATACTGGATTTTGCAGCGCATGGGCGCTCTTCAATATATTGCGTCTTGAATTTGGATAAGCTGCTGGTTACCAAGATTAATTGACACTTCGCAAGCGCACTTTTCCTTTGTTGTCTGGTAATAAAGCGACAGTTTAGTGCCTACTCATTATATTTCTGAACTTTACGCAAAAAAGGCACAATCAGTATGAAAAAAAAATCGGTCTGTTTGTCATCAACATTTAGCTGGAAACTTTGATGTTTAAAGCTACTCAAAAGCCAGACCATGCATTTTATGGCGACGGTAGCCAGATTGTTCCTGTTTTAGAAAGAACACTTTGCAACCATCTACGTGGTAATTATCTTGTGTTAAAATCCCCCCGCGGTTTCTATTGTTTTCAAGTACAGACACGCGCATTTTTGAAAGCTTGTGTCAAACCGAGTCTTTTTAAGCGAACTTTATTGCTGTCTCAGAATATGACCAGAGACAGATTGTAATTTAATGCTCTTCAGTTTTACGACTGGTACGAATAAGCAAATCTATGAACACTGTGCTACACGCCAAAACTAGATAACATTGATTCCATTTTTAGAACTGATAAAGGACAGTCCATTAAACTCATTAGCATAAAATTTCCACGTTTAAACACACTTGAAAATAACTAATAAGAAAAATCTAATATTGAATCCAAATTTACCCAGTAAAAATGACTATTTCCGTTTTGGTGCACATTTTGATATGTAAAGCACATTGAGAAACGCCACTTACTGAAGCTTTCCCTGTTTTATATGTACTTTATACGACATTAAAAGTTTGTTCGTCTCAATATGAATATCATGTTTTAGTAGCCTGGGGACGCTAGGCGGGAACTCAACTAAAAGTTTTGTGTAATTCAAATAATACTTAACACCAGATACAGTCTCAAAAGTAAAGGACATTTTAAAATAAGTATTTTTGAATTAGATTATTCTTAGCAAAACCTCAAAAACTGGCAAAACTTATTTTGTTAACAATTTTTAACGCCTGAATAAGCTGTATATTATATACATGTTAAAAAAATAAGTTTTGCCAGTTTTTGAGGTTTTGCTAAGAATATTAGCTAGGATGCTTAGTAGGGAGAATTTCAAAGGATATATATCTAATTGTTTTATAGGGCCTAGGGATAAAACTAAAATAACTCTAATTCCAAAGGTCAATTTCACTGACATTTAACATTATTTCATGAATCTCTTATCATCGCAGACGCTAAGTTGGAACAACCAGAAAATTTGATTTTTGATTTGTTTTACAAAATGAATTGTCATTGGTGCTCCTGTTGGAAAGGGTTCAATACTATTTCTAAAAAAGATGACTTTACAAACTTGGAAGGTATCAAGTTTTACTGAAACCCTGGGTTATGTTGTGTCTGAATCTTATTATATAAATAGTCTCCAACTTATTAAATACGACATGTTAAGACAAGTTCCATGAAGATAAATTCACCACGCAGCAAGTTTATCGGCCAAGAATCCACAGTTTCTTTATAAACTGATCCCCGTGGGAACTATAATTCCGCATACAGGAAGTGCGGATCTGATGATAAATAGAACTCAAAATGAGTTCGCTATTTAAAACAGTTGTTACTTTTGTCTTGATCTTAATATGACAGGTGACGATCTGTCTCATTTGTCAAAGTAAAATGGCAGCAGTAGAAATAGAGCTTTATTTTATAAAATATTGGTTATGTCAGTAATCAACACAAAACTTTTTTTTCTGTTTTTTTTGGCATCTTTTTTTTTCACTATTGCTTTAACTTAGCTGCAAGCCGTGAAAGAATACGATGAAATATTTATCCTACTTCAAAACTATAGTTCCTATGAAATACTTTGTACTTGAGGCATCCATCACCTTCAGAAGTTCAAGATTAGCTGAAGAAATTTAGAGACTGAGTTCTAATTGTGCAAAAATAGACGTCATTATTCGTAAATGCTCGTTTTCTATGCATCTCTAAACACGATCGTCAAATATACGTTGAATTGTCAACCTTTTTGACAGAAGATCAACCAATCCGTCAATTGATGTGTATTTCATCCTTTTATGAACCTTAAAAAAGATCCTGGGGCAAGCAGTGTCAATTAGCATGGTATCTCAAACGGTTATCATTGTTATAAATCAGCGACAGTTTTATAAAACTTAATTGACACTCATTAAGAAAATGTGCAGACAATATTGGTTAGGGACGACATGTTAATTTTCATATTTTCTACTTTTTTTCTCTTTTGGCCTTATCCTTTTTAATTTGTATATTTTACTCCCTGTATTTTATGTACACGCTTTATCATATTTCGTTTATTGTCTTTCAACCGTTTAAGTGTTTATTTTTTGACAAGCTTGACATATCATATTTCCCAATATATAACAGTAATAACACTCATGTTTGTGTAAAGATATACTCATATAAATCTGATGAAGATCGGTGTGACCGATCGAAATATAGTTGCTAAAATATCTTCTCATTGTTTGTCAACTTTTTTTATATACTTCTTTTATAACATTATTATTTGGTTGACTTGGTCCGGCAAGGATCCAGCGATACAGAAAGTTGTACACGGGTTTTGCTACAACATTTTTTGAGACATTATTACCTTGAATCATGGATTAAAAAATGATTTTTTCCTCAAAAAAGGGTTTTTAAAAAATTTAATGGAGCTTTTGAATCGATCCGAACTGTTCGTGTGGTAGTCGGCCGGTTTCTTAAGAATGAAGGAAACCTTGTGTATGTTTGTAAACAACTACGGCGTTTCTTTCTCCCACATCTCTATAGATTATTCCTAGATTCGAATTTTTATATTATTTCTTTTTGAATTTGAGTTGTTGAATAATAATTATTTACGCTTTTAAGATAAAGTTTTTTTATAAACATTACTTTATTCCTATGTACAACATTTCGTATCACAATCAAGATTATAGTACGTCGGCGAGTGAGTTTAACATGTAAATTAAATTAAACAAATCGTGGTTGAAGAATTTTCGATCGTCTTAGATACTGCAACTGATGAGAAACCGGGAATTTATTGTGTTCGGCTTTAAGAAGAGCCTTATTTCTGAATGAAAAGTGCCTCGAAGATTTTTCCCTTGAAAGTATTATTTGCCTTAAAAATCCTCCAGGCGAATGAGTGGTCTAGGTTCTTTTGGAGGTGGCGCGCTGGTTCTGTTTTTTGTTTTATGTCATGTTCTAAAATTACCAATTGCCAATTTCTCACAGTTTCACCAACATATATCTCTCCGTATGACATTAGCCGTGATAAATCACTTGGGACGGATACTGATTGTGTTTATCTTTATATATGAATAGGCTCTTTATCTTCCTGGTTTGATAAAAATTGTTTTAATTTTTTTTGTTTCGTGATTCACGAATCTAGAACACAATACTATAAGCACTTAATTTAGAAGTGTGAAAATTCAGATGCTCTGCAATACTCTTGTTCGAACAAATCATATCATTTCATGCATATTGTTCTTCTTTTATATACAAAGCAGATTTTTTTCTTATTTAGTTCTCAACGCGTAAACGCATCGGCGTTTTGATCATGGCATGTGTATACACAGGCTGAAACTCGATACGTGTGCATTACTCCTTTTCAATTTTAAATATACTCATTCATATACTGATATTGCTTAACACAAAAATTAAAAACAGAAATTGTTAGCCACTTTGTTAGCCAGCTCTACACTAACATATCACTTCTTCTTTGTTTTTTCTGATCAAAGCCGGGAACCTCCAACTATGCAAAATTTTCAATAAATTCCTAACTTCACCCAAATGAATTTTGTCGTTCATCAAACAAAATGCTGGTATAAATCATTGTACTCGGAACTATATCGTTACCTTAACCTTTGTAAAATGAACAACATAAAATGAACGGAAAGCTTTTATATGCTAAGATATTTATAGATATGAGGTAACAATGTATTCATGGCTGTGGTTTGTTCATACTTCTAAAAGATATTGGGGCAAGTACCAACTAATCGTGAAGATATTGGTTTGCTTTGTCTGTTCAGCCTTCATATTGTTGATAATTCTATCATATTAATCATGTCGTGAACAGGATAATTTAGTAGGCGACGTTGTGGGAGATACTTCTAAATTATCCTGTTCACGACATGATAAAATCATCAATAATAACTACAAACTAGTTGCCATGCGAACCATATGCTTGAGTTTAGTGAGACCAAACAAATGAATTAACTAAGGCCGAACAGTGTTATCGTCTGTCATTGTCAACCTTTACAGAATTAGAACATTCAGTTATCATATTGTTTGTTTCAGTGTCATGGAACTCACGTTTTTTCGTATTGGTGCGATGCTCCTAAATATTACGATAATGATTATTTCGTTTTTCTTCCGGTGGGATCTCCATGAATAGAGCCGGGTGACCAGATTCACCTTGTAGTCGTTGGTTCGCGCCTTCTCTCGTGGGTTTTGGTTGGCTGAAACTACTTTGAGGGATGAATCATTTTCATATCGAAATAATTCTACTCAGCTACAAATGAGTTACCTGGTCCTTTTTTTGAAAGACATTCGAACTACACTTATATACACTTTCCGGTGTCCGAGCGGATATTGTTCCTCCGGATTTAGTACCCCCGGACCAAATCAGCTAGCAATTTTGGTGTCCCTCAGACTAAATTCGCTACTGTACTGAGCTAGCAAATTTGGTCCCCAGCTGGACCAAATCAATTAGCGGATATGACCGGCCACTCTCTCCCCTTCCCACACACACACACACACACCGTTGATTTGGGCTCCTAGTAATATTACTTGAGAAACGACCTATCTCTTGTTTGGTTTCAGATAATTTGTCTTGTCACGCTCATCTACGAGTGAGTCCACTTGAATGACTTTCCAAAATAATTTTTATTAGAAAGGACACTAACTTTACATTTTACTCGTACTTCAAAATTTTCCCACGCGCGCAATTAGCATACATGAAATAATACATTTCAGTAACAAAATGCAGGAATGAATGTTTGTTTATTCACTGTTTTCCCATGACAAGTCAGTTTCCCTCAAAGGAGAGCCTATGTAACGTTATATCTCAGCTGAAGGACTTTGACCATTGCACAAAACTGACTCGATCGTTTTATGCCAAAAAAGCCATTTCGAATATTTTATGATTCCATTTTTTCTTAAACTATTTTGCTCTGTTACTTTAAATATCACATATTATATAAGTGAAGTTACAGGAATGGAATGTTTCCTCGCCAGTTCATACACTGTGTGTTACATTACTGATAAAAATGCAATCAAAAGCTGTGTTGAAGGTTTGTTTACAACTACTTTATCTTGAAAGTTGCGGGTAAAACACTGTTGTCCTATGAGCAAATGACCTAGTCCCGTCAAACGCTATCTCTAGTACGGGTAAAACAGTGTTATATTATGAGCCAATGAACCAATCCCGTCAAACGCTATCTCTACTACGGGTAAAACAGTGTTATATTATGAGCCAATGAACCAATCCCGTCAAACCCTATCTATAGTAACATAAGTAAGGGTAAAACAGTGTTATGAGCCAATCCAAGAATCAACATCGTTCACGTATTGTGAACGAGTTTCCCTGAACTGGTAAACTGCGGAGAAACACCAAAACAAAGCAACCATGCAAAGCATTCTGGAGTGTTTTTGTCATTAGCTACTATTGCAAAAATGTTTTGCTGATGTTCAAGTTTAACTCAATGTTACTCCTACCGACGGAGTATACGGCGTAACTCAACAATGAATTTTTCTTAAAGTATCAAATATTAAGTATATTTTTACGTCATGGTTTACTAACCATGTTGTTCTAAGTCTGCTTCCAAAATACTGACATAAAAATAAAAGTTTTTAAGAGAGTGTTAAACAGTGACTACTTTTAAAAAGTTCTTATTTCACTTTAAAATACGCCACTCGTAGATTTCATATGAAACTACATCCGGGATACGAGTGACATATTCTCACTAGTGAAGATACCGCTGATGTCATTCCTTTCTTTTTCGTCAAGATTTTATTTAGTTTCGAAGTTTATCTTCTCGTGGAAAAAAGATTTCAATCGTTTGCTGCGCTCACTCGTGAAATAGTTTTTCCATTCGAAGATATGTTCGTGCCACCGTGTAATATCCTGTATCTATTCACTTTTTCTATTCACGAGGTCAAAAAAAGTTCAAGAACATGATTTTGTGTCGTCTCCCATAAACAATGAAGTCATGTGCAGCAAATTAAAATAGAACTGCGTAGGTTGTTAAAAAAACATCCCACTCCAGCATTGAAAACTGAAGCAAAAATTGATCAAGATGATTGATAGGGGCAATGAAAGTTATCGCTAATGAAGACAATTCCACTTAAGTGAAGGGTCGACACGAGGATTTTCAGACGAACAAATTTGTTTCGGCAAATCCACTCATTTGTAATCGTGAGATCTTTCATTGGTTCCGTTTGTTTCGTCACGAACCAGGAAAACACTTCAGTTCCGCGACACGCTGTGCACCTTACAGCTTCAAGTTCAAATGCATTGGTTGTTTTCGCTAAACTCTCCTATAAAATTAAATTTATATGTTCCATTAAAACAATTTATAATAAGTTTGCTACTTGTACTAAAATTGTGATCATGTGCGATCAACGTCGTGTCTTCTCCTCATGAAAGGTATTAAGTTGCAGAGTTAATGTAATTAGAATTGAAATTTTAAAAATTTAAAAACTTAGAGGGAAAACGTTTTTCAACAACAGCATCGTGAAGGCTTTGCCTTTAGCCAGTGAAGTTAACGATAAGCCGACAACGGCTTTCAAATATTCGCATTTGGCTACAGCCTTAGAAACTTCTATCGTGCAATATGATTATGTATTACATCATTATTATGAATTATTATATTATATTATATTATATTATTGAAATTTAAAGTGGAATACTCGAGCTCGTCTGGCAAAGGATTTTTCTTGAATCGCATTGTACAGGCAACTGTTTTTCTTAGGCGCTTGAATGGATAAAAACTATTTGATTGCACATTTATCATATGTGGGCCAAACACCGAAACAGCCAATTTTAAAGTTAGCTCACTTTAATTAATAAATTATCAAGCCGCTAGCAAAATATTTTTCTTTAACGTCAGTTGCGAAGGAAGTGGTTGCCCATTCTTCCTAGCCAGAAGCTAATGTTTAATTGCTCGACGGCGCGGATCTTGGCGTGAAAGTCGAATAGGCAGGAGGAGAAAAGCCGGCCTGTACCCGTAGAAAAACCCTCGTGCAGCTCGTCACTTCGTTAGCACAACACGAGGCAAAACATTTCTTTGGCGAAGCTAAATTTCACAAGAGTGATGACAACTTAATCTTGGAAGTTTATTTGCAAACATATCTTGGCGTTACATACGCAACTATCGGTGTTAATTTAGAACGAATCAAGATAGTATAAATAGCTGATAAGGAAAAAGATAATAAAATTTTGGCATACTACTCGGAACCTGACTTTAAATTTAAAGTCAAACAACCAGAATTCAAAGAGTGGAATTCGGGGAAATATCGAGAAACCGTGATTGTGTTTTTGAAATACTGTAGTTTCATTTGCAAACAAGCAGGACAGGACAAACAACAGTATCGCCCTAATGGCTATGAAGATTTTGTTTGTGCTTCAAAAGTGGCTAGCGAATGAAACAGAGCTAAAATTAGAAATACTTTTTCCGAATAAAATATGAATGCCTGTATTTATTCAATACATTCCAAAACGCCCATTACAAGTTGAACCATTTTTGCACATATATCGCTGTTTCAGTAAATAATCTTTACTTTCTAAATAGTTTTTAATGTGTATATATCTAACGGTGTAAACTGCGTTCAACAGTTAAGAAATTACTCCACTTTCAACTTAACCGAGCGATGGGAGACTGGTAACTACCATATAATTTTCTGGACGTCAAAAGCATAAATTAGTAGTGAGACCGGTCCTATATGTAAATAACAGTCATATTTTTGACGATGTTTGGAAGTGTGATGATACACTGTCTCGAGTGTTTGATATATCTTCTCAATCGAAACTAAAACTATAAGAAGTAAACAAAGAAATATATTTCTAAAAATATATGCTAATTATATAAGATAATATTTAAATAATGGTCACTTTTGTTTGAATTATTAATGAAATTAAGAAGTAGAGAGAAAAGCTGAATCAAAAAGATTGAAATCTTTTGGTAGGTTTGCACATGTACAATTCTAACTGTACTTTGGAGGTCAATCAGTGCTGGAGATGCTTTTAAACCTTTGAACTCTAACTGAAACAGCAGTTATTGGTAACGAAGTCTCTAACTAAAGATTCTCTAAAATGATCAATAAAATTTATATTAAGACAAATTGTTCTTAAAAATAGTCAAATTGTACAAATATAGGTTTATTGAACTCTCAATGTTCACTATGACGAGAACTGAGGGCGGTCAATTCATGCTAGAATAAAGCTCCACCTCGAGTTTGGTATCTAAATACGATTAAACATTACAGCAAAAACGTAGCCAGTTCAAATAATTTTAATATTCTAATTGTAAAGTTGAGTCTATTGTATATGACAAGCATAAAAATACCTAAAAGTTTTCAATGAGTTGGACAAAAGTTGTGTTCCTTGCATAAACAATCGGAAGTCACGAGGTGATATTGTTCCATATTAAAAATACTTGAGTTTCATAGGGTTAACGCCGGTTTAATTTGGTTGCATGGAAAAAAACGAAAAACCTAGAATTACAGTTCCTTCTTCAGTCGAATAAATACACTTTTTCCCATACCTTCCCATTTAGGTTCTCAAAAATGGCGAAAACGTTGATTTGAGGTTCTCAAAAACGGCGAAAACGTTGATTTTCAATTACTGTTTCTGTTGAAGCCTATTACGACCACTGCTAAGTCATGACATATCATTCTAAATTTGTAAAATAACACCACGTGACCCCAGTAAGGCCCTAACCATTTCCCCACCCTTTGAGCGTCTAATATATAAATGCTAGGTTGTAAGTCTCTTGACAATATATAACCAATAAGATACGAATAATGTGCTTAATTCATGGCTTGCATTATTAGATTACATAATAATCTGTGGATCTGGAGAAAGCTGCCGCAAGCTGATCCCTACGTTCGCTGAGCCAGTGCCAGTTCGCAGCGAGTAACTTCTCCTCCCACATTTGCAGCAGGTGTCTTTTGTATTGTAATTACAGATACTTCTCTCCAGAATAAATGTTTGAAGTGCCTAAAAGAAATCCAAAGCTTCAACACTTCAGTATGGCTCAATGCTGGGTAGTGAAACTTGTACGTAGAAATACGGTGGTGATAGGGGCATGCTTCTTGTCCTGGCCTCGTTGTGACGGCGCAAACCATCATTCTGGGTCCAAACATCCCAACGTAGCAAAGTTCTCCAAAACCCTTGAAACTTATTGTGGATGTCACAAAATCTAAAACTGCCTTTGATTTTGCCGCGACTTATCATGACTTATCCTAGGTTTCCTTCAAAAAACCACTCATCCGCTTCAACGGGCCCCAGCGGCGCCGGTATTTTGACCAACGGTACAGTCCCAGGTTCACCGCAGGAGATCCAGCCATCACCGTGACGGTGAGATTGGGATGGATATCATGGAGATATCCATTCTGTTGTGATAGAAATCCCTGTTTCCAACTTATATGAACCAAATCCCTTGCAACTTTGTTAAGTTCCCGCAACATCATGACCTGTGATTGTGATGGTCTTACATGTGGATTGATGGCAGCTGGATCAAAGAACTGATGTCGTTTTCGCTGTTCATTTTGCAAAAAGGTGGCAGACTGAGATGCCATCCCGATACCAGACACCTTGTGATGCCCTGACCAAGATGGTGCCACGTATGATACGGCCCCGGTAGGGGTCCAAGAGTGAACGTGGAGGGCTAGACCACCAACTAGACACAACCCTGGAGCACTGTACTCCCAAGGGTTCTTGAAATTATATTTTCCAAACCTAGTCATCTTGTTTCTGCAGTTTCAGATTTGGCAAAAAGATTCGTTCACAGTTAGCACTGAAGCGGTGCAACTCCTGCCCTCGCCGTCCAGCGCACTCTCAGCAGCAACC
>JAPEIX020467209.1:0-13295 GCA_026122405.2 Zoanthus sansibaricus
GAGGCTGAGGTTGTTCTTAAATTGTTCTTAAATTTTGGCAAATTTGAGCCTCGTTGTTCTTATAAAGTTGTTCTTATAAAAAAAGCGTGTAAGCGAGTAAAAAAAAGTTAAGTATAATCAGTAATGACAAACGTAAAACGCAAACTGCTAGAGACAAACAAAAATAGGAAAATGACATTTTGAGAATACATAATGAACAGAATGGAATAGAAAATTTATCGCTAAATGAAAGAATACTGGTAGAGGAAAAAGAGCGAAAGGCAGACGTAGAGAGAATTGACATACTTATTCAAACAATATCAAAGAACGGAAATGAATTATTCAAACTTGTCAGGAGAGAGAAGCATATTAACAATGCAAGATCATCAGCGCCCTAGTGCATGACACGTAGAGAAGATTTATGTACTTTTGTGTAAAAGATGGCAATTCATTAATGTTTGACGTCTTGAATTGATTCAGAACGGCCATTCTCTTTGTTTTGAATATGTTAATGGAACCGGTAGGCCCTGTGGGGTTGCTGAAAACTACCTCGCAGCTGCTTGGGTGCTTTTAATTAAACGTTTGATCTTTAGTTAATTTGTCCCGTAGACAAAACTTTTCCAGACCATCAGGTGTCGCCTTAGCTTCGTGCTCACTTGATGTTTTACCATGAGCGTTCAAATTGTATTTGATACTTCGTAACATTTTCAATGTAATCTAGTTCCGTGCGTGTATAATAACTCACCACGGTGTCTTGATTATGGTTGTTTTGCAATTTGTTTTGTGCTTTCTTTTGCTCGGTTAACGCGACGGGGAGCTGTCATTCGTGAAAGCTTAGTGTCAATCTTTTAAAAAAAAAACATAGGTGGAATAACGTCAGGAATATCCTGGTTATATCCTATTTTTAGTGACGAAAGTTTTTTTTTATCATTTCAGCACGTCACGCCTATCGAGCGTTTGAGCCGGCTAAGAATGTCTTTTAATGTAGTCTTCTTGTCAGTTTGAGGAACCAGCTTTTACATTTATATCTAACAGCAGTGTGATTTTTTTGTTTTTACTGTGCATCGCGCCAGGAAACAGCGTCATGACGCTTTCAAGCATGATGAAACGTTTCGTTGTTTTGCCTTAAGTGTGACAAGATTTGCCTAAAACTAAAGATTATCGAACTAAATTAAGAATACTTTTCGAAACAGCTAGAGCATGCAACTTATTGAATGCTTATTTTTCTTCAAGCGCGAAAGAATTTGTTTTCCATTTCGGTGTCCTACAGTAACAATTCATTTTGGGCAAATATGTAAATTTAACTAAATTTATGCAATTTATCACTCTCTGGTACGTAATCCTTTAAATGCAATTTTTTTAATGTACGCGAGAACAAGATCTTCCAACTAATGATAATAGTAACATATTTCGTTAGTTGAATACTGTGAATATTGAAGCAAAGTGTTTTACAATCCGCCAAATATTAATGTTTGCTTTACTAATAGTTTCTTGATAAACAACACATAATATTTTTGAGTAATTTTTTTTTTGTTAAATTAAGAGATTGGAGTCTTTTCACATTACAAGTATTCGTTTTTCGAACTCGTGGGTTTTAAATGTTTTTAAAATTGAAATTATTCGTGTGTAGTGTTTCAGCTTTAGACTGAAGAAAATTCATTTAGGCAATTAGCGTTGACAACAGAGTGATTACCAAAACGTTCTCTCTAATCTGTATTGAAATATTGGTTTTCGGTTTTAACTAAATGGCTTTAAAAACGAGTATCGTAAAATATTATAGCAAAAGATGGTAACACGGAATTTTCGTCATGCTTCATCAATATATAAATATTTTATTAGTTTTTAGCTTTGTGTCATGTTGTTTTTTTCCGTTTGACATTTTTTTATTGATATTGGTCAAGACAAAGTTAAACCTCTCTGGTTTTTAAAATCATAACATGTTTTTTAGGGGGATTAACCTGGTGGCTAGTCTGACTTTTTGCTCTTTTTGTGGCAGTGACAATTTTTTTAAGAAATTACTTTGACTAATCCTGTACCTAGGGTGTGTTTTGTTTATTATTTTTTACAAATGAATTTGTTTGACGGATTGTCGTCACTTCCTTTTTGGTTACCGAAAACATTGCACAAATAACTTTACTTGTTTTTCATCGCGATAATTTGAGGGAAAAGAGAAAATATGCAAACTGTTTGCAACAGTTCATCTTTTTTTATTTCATACCGTGTTTAGCGGTAACCTCTTAGAGAAAACTCGAAGTAAATGTCAAAATAAACCGCTGTATTGATTTGAAAGAAAAACTGGGAGAACGATGAGTGTCAATTCTTCGAGCGCAAAAAAACCTCTTATTTTGAGTGCAACTATTTCGTCTTTCATCAAATTTATGTTCTTTAGCAAAATATTGTATGATAACAGTCGTGAAACTGAAAATGAAATTTCTGTATCGCGGCCTTCGTTCCTCAATACTCGAATGTTTGGATCAATCATTAATTAGTCATTGCGTTTTGACCTATATTTCAATATTGTTCACTTTTAGCTTTTTGTTGAGTTTATATGGCTAAATGTTTTTTTCAAACTTCATCAGAAAAATGATCTTTGTATTGTTACACTGGAAGGAAATACGTAATCTATAACTTAATTGTTTCTTTTTCACCAATCTTTTCAGCACCATGCGAGATTCTGATCTTCGTAAACAAAACACACAATTTATTAAATTTGCGGTCGGCTCCGTGATTATAAAATATTTTGCTTCCTGAAATTAAATTACTGCTATTAAAAGCTCTTGCAGCGCCCTATTCTTCAAAGTTCTCTATTTTAAGTCTGTTTTCAGCGTTCCACCAGTGATCAGCGACACGGTATAAAAGCCACCTTTTTCAAGATTGTTGAAGGATATTGTAATTGTTTATGAAGAAACCTTACTCGCGAGACACCCTATCACCATCTCATTATTTCATTTCCGGTTTTTTATTATTTCATATTTACGTTTCTATTTAGAGGTGCTATTTAAATTAAGAGTTTTCGAAGCCGACCGAATTCTTTTTACCGCTCGCTTTCGTTCCGTCGGAGTGTCAGCGCCCCATTAGGAGTTGACCAGTTGTTGACACGAGAAACAATACGAAGTTGTTTACAAGCCTGTGGCGTTCGACCGACTGTCAAATTCTTGTGTCAGTGCGGTGACATCAGCTTTATGATAACACCAAATGCAAAGTTGGTCTGTAAGCTCTCAAAATATGTAGTTTGTCAACAGGATAAATTGTACTGTGGAAGGAACATTAATTTCATTAAAACCCTGATTGCTAATGTTTCTTACTGGGTGATTTTGACCTCCGACGGCGCACTGAAAATCTAAAATTCAAAGCTGCTTGCAATTACTGAGTTTATTTTGGAAGTTCTTTGCTTTAATGATAACCTCTGTCAACATGAGCTCCACTAATTCTCCATCAAAAAGAGATTTCTTTTTTAATGTTAATTGATGGTAATATGTATGTAGACAGGTTTATTTTCAACCATCATAAGTCCAAGATTACAAATGTCAATTGTCCGGAAAACTAGAATGAAAATCTCTTAAAAGCTTTTTTGTAAAAAAGGCATTCACTTCACGGCTTTCTTTTGTTACCGTAACAAACCTTGATTCGCTGAATATCACAAAGGATGGGACAGTTGCACCGCTTCAATTGTAACAATTAATGAAGCTTTTCATTTGAAGGGAACTTTGAAAGTAATTATATTTAATATTCGCCCTGAGCCTGAAGACTTATGAAACCAAATGAGCCGGTCAACAAGCTGAAAGATTCTCGACATTCTGACAAGAGTAAGCTCCTTCAAATGACAGTAGCTCAAACATTTGAATGCAAAGATGAAAAAAGGCTGTAAGTGATATCAAATCAAGACGTTTTGGTGTTATTATCAAGAATACCTTGTCAATTTTGATCGAATTAGTTCAACACCAAATTGAAATTTATTTCTGCTGTGTGATTCCGTAATTGAAGCTGGCCGGCATGTGAAGGGTGTGAAAAACGTTCGGCAATGGTAAACGCGCGTGAGCAAATAAAGATTATAATTCTGAGTGACAATTAAAAATCCTATGAAAGAAAGGAAACGCAGATACCCCGACACTGCAGTAAATTGACCGTCAGATAGTCAGCACCATTTAAAAAATCCGGTTTGCATAATTACGTTCTGACTTCTGTTATTGCTCCATGCGCGAGCAGATTTCACACATACATTCTGTTTTTTCGTTCGCACAAATTTGACATTGTTAAATATATTGACTTATTTAAATAGCAAGAGCTCAGTTACAGAGTTACAAACTCCAGTCGTGGACATGTGCAAGTTAATGATTCTCTCTATAGCGCTGTTTGTAATTGTTCTCGTAAAGAGAGCCAAGACCGAAATTGTGCGGTATGAAGTTTCTGAAGAAAAGGTGGCGGGAACTTTTGTGGCAGATATCTCCCAAGAAAAGATACCTGTAAAATTTCGAAGAGGTGGTTTTACAAATATTGTTTATGAAATAAGCAATGCTTTTGCTCGGAATTATTTGCAAGTCGATAGACTCACTGGAATTATTAGGACAAGAACAGTTATAGATAGAGAGAAACTTACAGACGACATTCTTCAAGTTCAAGTGACGGTTTCTGCCGATGGACCGGTTTCGTCGCCTATGTCTGTTGAAGTCTTGATTCGCGATATAAATGACAACCCACCAAGCTTTTCTAAAAAGCAAGAAGACCTCTTAATATCGGAATCAGCTCCTTTAAATTCAAGATTTCGCATCGAAGTAGCTGACGATCCCGATTTGGGAAGTTATTCAGTGGACAAGTACGAAATCGTCAAAGGCAATGATGAAGGTTTCTTTGCGCTAAATGTCAAACGTTTCAGTAATGTAAATTTAGTTTTTTTGCACTTAGTAATTATCAAGAAACTTGACCGGGAAAGAAACGATTCATTTGAATTGGTTATCAAAGCGTCTGACAAAGGTTCGCCGCCTTTATCAGATACAAAGACTCTAAATGTTACTGTTTTAGACTCGAATGATCACAATCCCGAGTTTAGCACTGATCTTTACACGGCTCAGCTAAAAGAAAATTTACCCGAAGGCACATTTGTGCTCACAGTTAGCGCAACTGACAAAGACCTTGGCACAAACGGAGACATACGTTATTATTTAGACGACAAATCCTTACACAAAGAGATTTTCAAGATCGACAGTGTAACGGGAGAGTTGCGAACCAAAAAAGCACTGGACTATGAATTCGGGCAACCAGGCCTACCTTATCGACTGACGATTGCGGCTAAAGACCGTGGTCCCGATAGCATTCCCGTTATCGCTGTGGCTTCAGTAAAGGTCAGATTTTATTATCAATATTATTACATGTTGAATATTGCGAATGGTATTTTATAAATGATCTAAATCAATTTTCATTTATAGTGAAGTCGTTTGAAAGTTTATTTTTCATTCTCTAAAGTTTATTAACTTGTTTAAATTTTTTTTTCGAAAAATTGTAAATTATAATTTTCCAAGTGCCAGATGTTGGTGTGGTTTTGTTTTCGCATAAACAGTTCACGCTTTTGAAGTAAAAAAAAAAAAGAAAAAGAAAAGGTCGAGTTGGTGGTGTGAAACGCAACCTAAAACATAAAAGTTATTGGTGTAGATGAATTTGAGAATCGAAAAACAGAGATGTTTTCTTGTTGCGTTATGTTATCGTGCCTGAGAACATCTTAGCGGGATATGAAAAATGATAAACATATTCGCAAATAGGTTTATCAGTTCTTGGAATATATAGAATCGCTGAACAACTGTTTAGTTTTATATTGAAATCATGTTGAACATGCTTAAATTTTTAAAAGTCAAGTAATACATATTTTCAAATAAGACAATTTGAAATAATTGTTTCAGTTTTCGAGTCTTTAGACAAACATCAAGCATTGTTGTGTGTTCCAGTGTCGCCAATAAGCATTTTCAAAGCTTTATTTTAATTTTTAATCTGCTGTCAAGCTAGAAATTTCGCTCTTACTGAACTTAATCCAATTGTTTGAATAAAATTGCTGTCATATTTTCACATCCTTCAATGTCGCAACTTTTACTGGATTTCATACTCTTAAAATTGTCATATTTTTTTTGTTTCCTGTGATCTGTATGACATACAGTCATTGGTGTTTTAGTAAGGGTAAACGCGGTGCAAATTTTATCAGTTCATATCTCCCGCTGTTTGGCACTTCGAACATTGTTTGTCCGCGCTGTATGATAACTTTTCTCGTACGATTTTAAAACATGTTGTTGTTAAACTACTATCACAAATGTTTTGATATATTGTTTTTTTAGTACACTCAGATTTATTATCGCTTTTTTGTTGGCAGCTTCAAATGTGCGCTGCTTTTTCTACTTCACTATACATTTTAGTTTTTTATAAGTATTCGTTTCGCTAGATGTCAGTAATGATTCTTTTTCTATTTATACATATGTTGGTATTGTTTCTTCTGAATTGGTATTTCTCTTTTTTAAAACCAATATTGCATATTGTCTGCGATGTTTTTTTTTTCGTCTCACCAGTTTGTCCTTACACTTTCGTTGTCTCCGAAAGTGATTGATTTTATTTCGATTAACAAAAGAGACTCTTCAATTTAAAGCGCTGTGTGATTTGCATTTATATTCGAAAAGCAACTTTTGACCGATAAGGAACCAATTGTTTTTTAGATAACACACTCTTTGAATAACAAAGACTTTTATAATTAAGTGGTGTAAATATTGAATAATTAGATCTAGGAAGAAATACATTTTCTTTCAAAAATGTAACAGTAATTACTTTGTTGCAGTCAGAGAAAGATTTAACAAAAATTCAGCCTCTTGTTAAACCAAATGCTTTAACTTCCCTTTCTTTATCAGCGTTTACTCTCAAAACTCTTAGCCTTGTTATACTAAAGGCCTATTTCTGTAGTTTGTAACTGCCAATATTCTGACTTTATATTATGAAGCATAAAGCTCCGATAAACGGGCTTCAAATTTTTGGACTAAAAATTTTATCTTGTTAAAAAGTTAATCTGACTTAACCTCACAAATTATCGTTCAGAAATTGAAAAATTGCCAAGAAAAATCCTTAAGCGAGTTGTAGAAGCTTTGCCATTCCTAAGCTTCTGTACAATTGTCGGCTTTCAAAGCAATTGTACTTAATTCAGAAATTGTCTAAGCGATCATCAATTTTTAAGTTCGTTTCGTTTGAAGATTAGTCGGTCCCTTAAAACATTTGAAAACTATTCGTTAATCGAGTTTCTGGGCGTGAGAAAGTTTTTTTTTCAAAAGCTGTGTTTTTAATTGCTTTTCTTGTTTTTTTCGCCGCTTTTTTTGCTAGCAACATTGCCATTTATGGATTTGTTAATATGTCTTTTATCGAGCTTGAATGTCTTTCATATTCTTTAAAAATATATGTAAGACTGAGTTACTCTCCGAGAAAGATAATGTGCATTTGTGTTGTACAAATGATGTATTCTAAAATGACAAACTGTTGTTTGAGTTTCGGTAAGCCTACGTCATAATGATGCTATTATTCAATACCCAAATATCATTCGTTTCTGAAAAATGAACAGTTGTGCGGTTGACAGTTATAATGGTATGATAAACATGCAAAGCCGGTTATCTGTGGGGGATAAATGTCTCTTTGACAAGGCTGTCTTGCGGCTATCTACTTAGATTTAACTTAAAATTCAAAAACTTTTTAATTTCTGGTGCTTATCGTGTGAGCTCGGTTTAAAAAGGACACACCTAATTTATTATTCATAGTTATACTCCTAAACTTTTGTAATAATTAAGTTTGCAAAAATTGAATTTGACGTTCGCATTATCAAGTTTTTGGTCCTTTACACTCTGTATGAAATTTTAAACACATTTTTTAAAACATTTCATTGCAACAGGAAAAACATCGATTTGGTTTAAAATACTATAATTGTTATTGCATTTAGTGTTACATTCGCCATTCCGACGCCACGGCAACATTCCTTGAAAGTCGAACAAGTGATACAAAATAAACAGCCTTTAGAAACTTCCTGTTCTCCAGGGAAAAAAAGCTGTTTATATACAATAAAACCTTTAAAATAACATTAGTATTCAGCGTATGTAATTTGTAGTAACATCAAGCAGTATAGCGATGGGTTAGTCATGCAAGGGCTTTTTAAAAAACAAACGCCGATTTTCCCTCGTAACTCAACTGATCCACGAGACAAAAAAGATCTCATTCTTCACTTAAGGAAGTTTATTTTTTAAAAACATTTCGTTACGCTTGTTTCGTTATTTGAAGGAGTTAGTTGTCAGTCGGCGCCGCAAGGCTTGGAGATATTTTTCAAAAGCTGAACTGATCAATGAAGGCAAAATATTTTAAAACGATTTTAAATCTCGTAATCGTATGTGTCTCGCTCATCCTAAAGTTCAAATAGCATTAGAGGTAAAAAAATTACACAAAATGCTAAAAAATTACTAAAACTCTAAAATTTCCGGTTGTGCACTTTTTCCGTCCCTCAGTGGAAAATTTCATTTCTTGTTCCTCCACAAACTTTGGGCGGGATTTTTCAAGAATGATTGTTTCTATAAACTATTTATGCAATGTATATCCTCAGACCAAACTGCTCAGTTTGATATATTCTCATGCTTGGAAAGACTGAACAATTTGTCGACTTGTGTTTTCACCTGTTTTGTTTGGTTAAATTAATTTCGAGATATTTTTTCTTTTTTTTGTTTAAAATTTTCTTTCTTAATTATCAAACGCAAAAAAGTTTCTGAGTATCTTTTGGTAACCGTAATGCATTACAGATTTACTAATAGTCCGTGCCGTAAACGCTACCTTCATTCCGGCACTCTAAAACTGAGATTTTCGGATGGAGTTATGTAAAGTAAGTCTCCCTCTTCGTGATACTTGCTCTTTAACGCAGTTCCTTAACAACCTCTTCAATTTTGAAGCCACTAAGTGCCATTATTTTAGTCGTTAATGGATATATTTTTATTCTCAAGAACTTCCAACCGCCCTTTTTAAAGTTTTTCACCAGCTCTATGCTCTAAGTAAGATGTTTGTCCCTGTTCACTTGTAAACACACTATAAGTAATCTCTTTGGTAAGTTTTCTGTTTAATCTAGTAACTCTTTTTGAAGGTAACATTTTTTGAGGGAAGCTTTTTCTTCAAACTTCCAGCTAAATAAATTATTCCAATTATAAAAAAGATTTCATATGAAAAGTTTGCATACTTTTTGGAAAAAAAAAATGTAACCAAATTCAAGAAAGTATTTATACGAGAAATAAAGATCGCTACTTCGACTGATCACGAAATTGCGATAACTATATGAAATCGTTAACAACACTTGTTACCCTTGTTGAAGATAAAAAAAATGTTTTCATTTCTCAATTTTTTCAGAATTTTTCAATGAGAAGAAAAAAGGATTGAGAATTTTTCAAAAAAGAAGCTCGATTGTGAAGAAAATTCTATAAATTATTCTAGTTATGAGTTTGTTTATGTAATTAAATTTCAGTCGGCAGCGACAATGGAAAATTCGTTTTTCGTTATTTAGTTTAATACACAAATATGATTTTTTTGTCATAAGTATTGATTATCAGCTAGTCGAAAGTGAACTATAGAAAATGAGTCAGCTATTTCTCCTGTGTTTATAAGGAAACGCTGGGAAAAATCAACGATATTTTGATGTTTTAACGTTCTGCTTCACAGGCTATCCTCTGCTTATTTAGAACAAGACCTATTCATTACACGTACGGTTTAAATATGTATGCAGTTTAATCAAGTCAACTTTGACTTTCTAATTTACTGTAGATTATTAGATGAGTTAATTTAATTATTTAAGTAAATGCGACAAATATAAGAAGTAATTAACTACATTTTTAATTTCGTTGGCTCAAATTGGAGTGAAAAAAACTTATTGAGTATTTGTTTTTGTTTATGCATATCCGTGCTTGTTGATCGAGTGGAAATACTTTACCTTGACATACAACGCAAAACAATATCAACTTGATTTTACTACTGCAGTTTTTTACAATATGTGTAAGAATAAAGCGTTTTTATTGAAATTTATACTTCTGACACTCCCCGTTTGACTGACTTCAATTACTCTCGTAATCAGTTATCTTGTTAATCACGTCCTTTCTACTCCTGTAATTAATTAAATGGATGCAACTCTTTCTGTTTTTGATCCCCAAAGCCAGTAATTTAGTTAGTTTACCAACAAATTTCGAGTTAATAATTGATTCTGACTTCAAAAACTATTATGAATAATTGTAAAAATAATCAATTTTAAGTCAGGTTTTGATTTTCTGAGGGGCCGCACGAAGTATGGGGTTAATTGAAGTTTATAGTCGTTAGATGTTATCGTTAGATTAAATATCGTTTGAAATTTTCATTTTAGGTAATAGATGAAAACGATAACGCGCCCATGATTAAAATCGAACGCAGGTCATTGTTTCAGCCGGATGGCAAACTCCCCGAGGATACCCCCCTTGGGAGTGCGATTGCATCAGTTGTTGTCACGGACAGAGACAGTGGCTCCAATGGTAAAGTTAATGTGGAGTTGTCCAGTAATAGCCAAGACTTTTCCTTGAAAAAATTTTTTAACCAATATGTTATTCAAGTACAGCGACCTCTCAGCTTGGACGTGCGTTCTCAATATCAACTCAAAATTGTCGCCCGAGATCAAGGCTCGCCTATGCTGCAATCAAACAAGTCTTTGAGCATTGAACTTGCTGACAGTAACAGAAATGCGCCCAAATTTGAGAAATTGTTTTACGCCGTAAAGGTATCAGACGACGTTAAAGCTGGCACTATAATTAAAACTTTAACAGCGACTGATGATGATAAAGGTACGAATGCTCAGTTAAGTTACAAGCTTGATCGCATAGCTTTTTTACATAACGTGTCCATCACTCAAAGTGACAGCTGGTTTGTAATTGATCCACTGAGTGGTAGTATTCAACTCAAGACAAAACTCTGGTGTGCTTTTACGCCATTTTTCATTATGACCGCTGAAGTTCAAGACCGTGGACGCAAACCAAAGCGAAGCCGCTGTACAGTAAATTTGACGGTGACATGTAGCAAACATCGCTATGAGTTCCAGGTGTTTGAAGGCGCCCCTCCAGGGACGAAAGTTGGTAACTTTGGCACAGATCTTAATGTTCCGGAGAAAAAGCTTTGGGTTAATTTAATTCAAGGCCAGAAGTCCTTCTTGAAGGTAGATAACAGTACTGGAGAGCTGAGCCTTACTAAAGAGCTAGATCGTGAAGAAAAGAGTTTCTATCTCGTAAAAGGGTTCGTGACAAACGGGATCGCCATGTCACCAGTTCAGGTGTTCATTCGTGTTCTCGATACAAACGATAATGTACCTAGATTTGTGGGAATAAACGGAGAAATATCTGTTAATATACCCACAAATGCTAGGCCCGGTTATAGGGTATGGAAAGTTGTTGCCAAAGATCCGGATGAAGGAAGGAACGGAGAAATTAGCTACTCGATTATTAACAGTAATGGCGAAAATGTGTTTACCATTGACAAGGAACAAGGACATATCTTGATACTAAAGAACTTCACGAAGAGATCGTACGTCGTAACTATAAGAGCTACGGATAATGGCAGAAGGCCGCGTCAAAGGTTGGTAAAAATGAAAGTTTACCTCGATGATACACTAATTCTACCCACCGTTTTAACGTTTACGACAGATAGCAAGATTGCTGCCGGTGTAAACACAAGAGGATCGAATAAAGGAACCTTTAACAATAAAGAATTGATAATTGTAATTGTTCTCTGTACGTTCTGCGGCCTGCTTATTGTTCTCCTGATTGCCGTTGTGGTGGTCAAATATAAACGTAGAACAACCGCAAACAAACGGGCTAGCTATCACGAGGCCGAAATAAGTCGCGAAGATGCCCTCAAAGCCTCCAAGAAAATGTACAAAGAAGCTACAACCACTATGTGCAAAGAAAATGAAGAACTTAACCACACAAAATGTAAGAATGGCAGAGTACCGCCTTTGCCCAAGAAGGGTTCCCTTGGCTCTGGTGCATCGGTCGCCGAAGCATCCTGGGCAAAGGCAGAACACAAGAATCCGAATACCTCATACATGGGTAGTGAGTATGTCGGTACTGATTGTGAGACGGACAGCGGTCGAGAAGATGTTGTGCAATTATCGCCATATACCACCCACGGCCCCGCGCAAAAGAAAGCACATGATTTGAGGGCTGGTACTTTCAGTTCTCCTCACCATGCCCCACCTCCATACACACCGCCGCGAAAGCGTGGGGATAGCCCTTCGTCAAACTTACCTCGAAAGCATAACGTACGAAAACCTTCTCTGGTGAAAATACCAGGAGTCACGCATTCAGCTACCGACTTGTAGCGTCACATATAGCGTCATGCATTCAGCTACCGACTTGTAGCGTCACCACAAGTGTTGATTTTTGAAATTTACGAAATAGGAAAAGAGTGTGTTATTTGTTTGGGAAGATCAAAGCGTGATGTCATCGTTGGAACGTTAACGCATATTGAAAGTCTGCTATAAGTCTGCATTCAGCTACCGACTCGAAACTGATACTTTCTTTCGTTTCCCTATTATTTCTGTGGTTTCTCCAGGCATCATCAACGCTTTATTGTTTTCAAGTAAAATAAGACGAACTTTGGTACGTACGTAGTTTACCGCGAGTTTTTCCCGCCAGACTCTGAGGGGCCATTTGAATTCCATCCTGGCGCACTCTCCGTATTTCGTATTAGGGACTTAAAGCAACGAGGACGGAAACGCCAGCGACAATCGCTCAAAAAAATCACATTTCTGATTGCACATTTCTTCTTTGTGCAGGATTAGGGTTTTGTTTCTCCGCCTTGAATTTTGTAAGCGGAAAACGCTGGAATGTTGCTGACATTTTTAATATTACGTCCTTGTAGTTCCGAAAACTCTAGAAATTGTCTTTTCGCGTTCTAAGGCAGCGTTTACACGTAGACGGCTATATTTTTATCCGGATAAAAATATCTGCGTTTACACGTAAATGCTCATGTTTATGTATGTTTTCGACCGTTTACACGTAAACGTATTGCTGGCGTTTTTGAAAATAGCCGGCTAAATTCATCGTTTTCGGCGTTTACGTGTAAACACTTGACCTAAACGGATAAAAAAACGTACGTTTACAAAAATAGCCGGCTACGTGTAAATGCTTGCGATAACTCCATGTAGGTTCTCAGCTCGATGCATTCCAACGTGCAGTTATTGTATTTATTATTAGAGACCTTAAGATCGAGAACGGCAACGACGACGTGAACGGCAAAGAACAATAGCCTTAATTAATGAATACAAT
>JAPEIX020467276.1:0-13291 GCA_026122405.2 Zoanthus sansibaricus
TGTTTACACATTGTACGTTTTTCTTTTTAATTTTTATTCAGTGTGTGTGGTTTTGTTTAGTTATACGCCCTATGTTTCATTTTGAGGTTGCTTTTCACGCGCGAGCTCAGTTGTTGCTTTTGTTGTGTGGCGTGTGCCGCTTTTACTGGTTTTTACCGTTTTATCAGTTGGTTTGCTTTCTTTACTAGCGTTGTTCGTTTGCTGTGCTAACTTAGTGGGTGGCTCCTCCTGAATTGTTCTTCAATTGGTACAGGGTTTAATGGAGCCGAAACCAACTGTAGATTTGCACGCAATTTAAATGTCCTGCTGATGAACAGTAACTATTTTGTTATTTAATTTTTTTTAAGCAATATTCTTGTTATGTCTGTTCAGATTCGTAATCAAGTAGATAACACTTACAAAAAAACCTGAATAATGTAATGCTTTCAAGTCTGTTAATTTGTAAGATTTTCAGCATTATCCTAATAAACCGGCTACTTTATGTTGCTACTTTCAAACAAATGACTGAGCTAGCTAGTTGGAAAACGTCTATGGGGTATGGAAATGGTTGATTGGAATAGCTAATGAGTTTAATAGTGAGGTTACTGGATTTTATAAAAAATGCTAAGATATTAAAGGGTTAAAGGATTAGTCAGGTGGCTTAGGGCTCAGATTGTTACAAAATGAATGCGGATGAGAAAGATTTATAAAACTTTTACAGCGTTTTTTCAATTCATTGAAAGCATTTATGCTGGTATATACGTTACACAAATAACGGCTCCGTTAATGCTTCCCCCCCTTCCTGACGTCGGATTTCGTGGTACCCCTTCTAATTTTAATCTACAGTGTCTAAACTAACTATGTGCCAAATTTCATGCTTTCTTCCACTCTGTAACCATATGCCCAAAAATTGGCCTTAAGCCACCTGACTAGATAAGGTCAAGTCAGTTAGAAGAGCTAACCGTTCAATACATTTCAATAGGAACTTGCAAAAGCTAGTATTATAAATTAAAAAAACACTAAATATCTGACAAAACTGGTGAATTACTCAACCTTGGTAACATTCTATACAATAGCTCGTCTGTTTTTGCCTTTTCCTCTTGTAGTTCTTTTGTGCGATCTGCGACAATATCTTCCAAGTGGTTTGTATACTTTTCCATCATGTTTATCATATTGTCCATGATATTTATTTCCCTAGCAAAAGCGTGACAATCATAATTTAGTTTCAGAACAATCGTGTAATGGTTTGGCACTCGTTCGACTTAAATTTGGAAAAAAAAGGTGTTTTACAAGTCCAATGCAAGCATTACAAATAGACTTCAACCGAGTTTATTTCTATTTTTAAGTTAATTTTGGTATCTCTTTCCTCGGTTTTGATTGTAGTTTCCAGTGGCAGGGAAGTTGCTTTCACATGCAAATAAAATTCCTACTTTTACCAAAATTTTGAACAATGAGTGAAGGAATTAATTGTACGTGCTTCTGCAAAGAAATTAATTTTTTGTTGTTTTAAATTTTTAGAGCAGTGAACAAAAGAACTGCGTTTTTGGGACAAATACCTTAACCAAAGCGCAAGATAAAAATTAAAGAACTAGGTTCAAATCTATAGTTTTTTGTTATGACAAATATTAGAGTTGGCAAAGTTAAAGATTTGAAGTCGACCATTTCTTGTTTTGACGTTTTTTTTCATGTTTTGGGCACGTTTTAATAAAAAAGTGTTTATAAATAATAGATCTTTTTAAAAGTGATTTTAATGCAACTTAAAATTCCAATAATTTTAAAAGCTTTACTTTGAAAATTTGCATCCTTTTTATTTTCCACGCTGTTAACTATGACTTGGTGCAATTCTACAAGTCAAGGAAGCTAATTTTATAAAAAAGTAGACAATTTCTTAAAGAATTTATTAAATTGTGAGACATACTTTCCTTTGTTCATCATTTTAAGTTGTCTGAGACATTCATTTGGTTTTGGGCGAAGTGGAGGACTTTGATTCCAACAGTCTTTTGCCAACTGTATATAGTTAGGATGACCAACTAAATCATTAGTAATTCGTGGTCTGAAAGGTGGGTTTTCTTCTTTTTTTACTCTTGCTATAATCCCTAAAAAATATGTTTACAACAACAATTAACATTTCCAATTGTCCTTTCCTATTAACATATATATATAAATGAAGTATTAGTGATTTAGAGAACGCCTCTCTGCCGTATCTTCTTTTCTTCGTTGCATAACTTGCTTTTTAGTGTTTGGTAGATTATTTTAAATATATTTTAGCTTTTGTAGATTAAATGTTTCAAAATTTGCTTATTAATTATTTTGCTTTACATCAAGCCAATAATGTCATTCCACATTTTTTATTACCATTACAAAACTAAAACAAATTACCTTTTAAGTCCATATCTTCGTACATGCCAAAAGGAAGATTTGCTGTGACAATTTCCGACAAAATAATGCCATAGCTGTACATATCACCACTGGGAGAACGGATAAACTCGCTGTTCAGGTGTTCAGGGGCTGTCCACAGCTTTCCTGCAGCACCACAAATATTCTAATATCTATATATTCAATAATTATGATACTAATTATATATATTCACTTGACAAAGCGGAGTGGATTACTCAGCTGGCAAGATCTATCCCTTCCAAGGTCAATTCCCGGGTCTCCCTGGCGATATTGTGTGCGTGTCAAAGCTGAATCAAACTTTCATCCTTACAAATTCGCAAAGTCGATAGAGTACCAGCGTTTTCTTAGAGCTAACCACGATGAATTAATGTCTCAACCAAGGGGTTTGAAGGCCCATTTAACAAGCACTAGATACCCAGAGATAAGCACCAATTCAATTGGCCACTAGCTCGTAAAGAATTTATCTAGCATATATATATATACTAGCGTAATTGATTAAGTGAATGCTGTCGTAGTAAAATGTCATAACTAGTAGTAGCTATATCGCTAAGTAAGTGCCAACGAGAAAGACAAAAATTCGCAGAGGACAAAAAAGCTGCGCAAGCACTAAAAACAGATGCTCCCATTTTACTTGAACTTTATCTGAAATATCTCCGCATGTACTTTTCCATTCCATTGATGTGTGCAGATAATGGTCACAAGTCGTTCGCGAAACGCCATGTTTTGATATCACTAGCTTAATCGTATCCTTTAAGTCAATCGCACATTAGAGATTTAAAAAAGAAAAAATAATTCTTATTACAATTTCTTTTGCGTATTAAAATATTCCAACTTTTGCTTCGATATCAGGTCAGATACTTGTCAGATCAAATGTCTTTGGTAAAATATATAGTAATGACTTGTGTTGTATATGTTTTTAGTAAATGTATAGTTTATTGGAAGTAATTCAAAATGCTCATCTGTAAGACTATCTAATTACATACATAAGTAAAAGCTTTAAAAGTTTGGACATATTTGACTTCAATCAAACGTCATTTTTATTAGTAACATTACAAAAAATTCATTACCAATTTAAACCATAAAAGAGCTATTCAAAATTGGAATACATTGATTATAGATCAAAATTGGAGAGTCAAGTCTATTTCAGTGACAATGCTGAAATGAACATTAATTTCCAGTTCTAAAATTCGAACTACAGTTGACTCCCGATAACTCGAACCTTCAGGGGAAATAGAAAAAGGTTCGAGTTATCGGGAGTTGACTGTATTGTAATGAGTGGGTAAATGCCAGTTGACTAAAGTTGTAAGTTTTCCTAAGGCTGAGGGGAATTGTCCGTGATTTGGGTTTTGCAGACTCGTTTTTCCACAACTTTTTTTACTGTGAATGCTCGATGGTTACTTTTTGTTAATACTAACAGTCTCATGTAGTAAATAGCTTTTGAATTTCATCAGCTCGTTCTTCAATCAGCCAAAGAAATATTTTTTAATATCATTTCTTTGACCTAATAGTAAATATGAGTTCGTTGTCACCAGCGACCAAATTTCACGACCTAGGTTGACTTTTACATCGAGGGCGGGTCAAGTTTTTAAAAAATCGAATTTTTCTTTTTTCCTCATAACCTTTTATTTCATGCATTTCTACAGACATTCTTTATCTATTTAGCATTAACATCTAAAACGAAATTTCTGTTGTTTCAATGTTGGTTTCACGAAACTAAGAAACTGTTTGAGCCAATGTCGTTTTAAGTATAGAAATATCTGCAGTTACACCTTAAACTTTTAGCTTTAATCTTTTTTTCTTTTAATTGTAACTTAATAGGGAAAAAGCGACAGTGAATGCACACCATGTACTCCATATAAAGCTGGACGGTCGTAGTCAAAGTGAAGCGCAATTATGGGTAACTACATTTTAAAAAAATTAACAAAGCCGGTACATTTCCGGACAATAACGGCTATGGCAAGTTTATATACTATTTTTATAAACAAAGGCTGTTGTGCATTTCTTGCATTGTGCCTGTCTTTAAAACTTTGTTTTTTACATGGGATCTCCCAAACTTTTATTTCAAAACACACAGCTTGATCGAAATTCCCACTGGGTTTTTAGAAAAATTTCACTGGGTTAAACAACATTTTTGTTAAGTTAGCTCTTGGCATCGCGTACTAGTTCTACGTAAGCAAGACGTAAAATATAGTAAACACACTGGGTACTCAGCTTTGCACTGGGGAAGGTAAAAAAGCGTTTGGGTCAATTTAGTAAATTCGCTGGATTCTGGGGAGGCCAAAAATCCGCTGGGTAAGGACAAAATTTCCACAAGGTCGTGTTTCGCTGGGTCTGTTACAGTGGGGTATATCGGTGTTTGAAAATATATGCATACAATAGTCATTTCTGTTGACAATTGAGTATAACATTAAAAATGAAAACAACACTTTGCACAATAAAAATGTAATATCAAACGATTATTCATCAAAATAGTATCGGATTATATAATGATCGCGTGTTTAAGCCGTTAGTTATAACTGGAAATACAGGTAGTCCAGTAATAATTCCTCATAAAAATCCTGGTTGACGGTTCGCTTAACTGTTTTATCTGTGGTTAACAGTTTGGTAGGATGTTAATTTTGTTTATAATTTCGGACTGAGTTCCTCCGCAAAACTGCAACATTTTTAAATAAAACGGCACAAACCGGGCTAAATTACTATAAATAGTTTTATTTTTAAAGGAAATATATTTTTTACCATAGTCTTCATTGTATCCTGCTTCAACGTCGATTTCGTTTCCCGATTTGAAAAGGAAAAGTCCATAGTCAGTTAATTTACAAGTCCAGCGACTGTCAATGACCACATTGGAAGACTTAATATTTCCATGCACAACTATTGGACTGTTATGAATGTATTGAATGCCCTGTAAAGAATTCAATACTGGTATTAGAATTAAGGTCATGTGGTTTTAATATATCAAACTTTTACTGATTTTATAATAAAATTTCTACGACTCCTAGGCCTAATAAAACAATATTTCCGCAAATGTTAATCCAAAACAAATAATTGTTATTAGTACATGTACATGTTTAGCTGCCAAAACGTATTAGGCTCACCCTTGCAATGTCACATGCGATTGACATCTGAAACATCCAGTCTAGCTTCATGTCGTCATTGTACAGGATGTCCTTGAGTGGAAAACGTAATTGATAGTGTTGAAAGGAAGTCTAATTAGCTTGATAAGTAAATAAACTTGCAAAATTAAACAATTAATAAACTTTGCTTTGAATTCCAAATTGCGCTAGTTCTGACAAAGAATTGAAAATCAATTATTGGGCTTCTGAACTTCAAAGCGAACAACTCAAAAACCACTATTATTAGAAATATATCTTCGTCAGTTTGCACCAACATGTAGCATATTTGAAGCTAGCGATGAAGAAAACTGAAACAAAATGTTCTTGCCCTAAAACTTACTAAATACTACTGATTACAAACCTTAAAGGAGTCCAACATTAGCCAAAGTATTAGGTTTAGCAACCCATAGGGTTTCAAGAAATAACTTTTAAGTAGTAGCTGATTTTTCAATACTTGTGAAGTCGAGAATGTGTTAAGTATTAAAAGTACCTGAAGACTTCCCCTATTACAATAATGGGTAACAAGGCAAATATTCGGTTGTTCCACGCAGGCTCCAACAAAGGTATTAACATTTTGGTGGTTGAGATCTTTTACCTGTCGAAAAATATCATCATAAACTAACAATAACATATCTGCTTTTTAGGTAATAAGACTCGTTATACTAGAATATACAAATACAACAAACATAATAATAAAATGATAACAGCAAAATAGTAAAGAAAACAAACAAAAGCGAGACAAGGGAGTAGTTTTTAATTTGGACTTTGTCAATCCTGATTGGTTACACCTGGGAAAGGAATGTAGTTCGAATGTGAGCAACAGTTTATGGGGAGGGAAGCGTTGCGTGACGACATTTCAAACAAAAGGCTGCGAAGGAGACGAAATAAGCTCTATCGTGTAAAAAAAAAACGATTATTAAAAATGTATTAAAAATCATTACGTCTGGATAGTCTGTCTCCTTTGTGGTATAAAATCAAAGGGCTCCTTGTGAGCCGTCTCATCCGTGACATTTTAGGCCCCTCACAATATCTCATCCTACATTTAGTGCAGGCTTAACAAGTTATATCAATTTATCAAAAATATTGAAGTCAAAAGGACTGAATTGTGTAATTATTACAATATACAATATTACAATATATGATAAACGAAAACTATTTACAAAATGTAATTGAGAGATGCATTAGTTAAACATAATAATGATAAGGGGTACACTGCTCATTGCAGGGATAAAAGTATTCTTAAATCGGTTTGTCCGAGTAGAAAAGTGCACGAAATTTCGTTTTCTCCTTAAACTGTAGTGAGGAACGTGCCTTGGTGGTAACAGGCGGTGCAGTTGGTAAGTGCTATCAGACGTGATTGACTGGAACAAGTTTGAGCAGAGCTCCTTGCGCCTGGATTTCAATGTGCTAATGTTTCGCAGACTTCGATTATCAGCATATGGTTTACCAGAAGAGATGATGGAAGTAACTCTCTTTTGCACGCGCTCTAGGCCATCACTGAGATATTATGAAAATGCATGGTGGAGAACAAACGAACAGTATTCCAGGAAAGATGTTATACGCGAACAAAAGAAATTAACAATGACGCTTTCAGGAACTCACGCCTGCTTTACTGAAATGATAAAGAACAAACTTTTATTGGCCTTTGTTATGATTGTAGTGAGATGGTTGTTCCACGATAGGTTATTTGATAAAATAACACCTAATATATCTACATGCCTTACAAGTTTAAGTTCGATAGAGTTTATATTGACGCTATCAAATGGCTGCTTGTCCTTCTTCAAGTTGATTATCATTTCTTTGCACTTATCAGCATTTAACACCAGCTTGTTATTACGTGACCATTATAGTCGGCTGCCTCCACAACATTCTGAATGTTAGACTGACCTTCCCTTGGGCTCACCTCAACTAAAGTTGAATTGAACTTCCAAGACTGTGCATCAGAATGCCGAAGGTCGTTTATCATTAGCAGAAAAAGCAAGAAACCGAGTTTCGTTCCTTGGGGGACACCACTGGAACCCTGCTCCACTTAGAAAGGCAGTCACGTGCAAGTTTTACACGGTACTATCTCTTTATAAGAAAATCACAAAACCAGCGGGCAACGCCGGTAGAAATGCACGAGGAAAGGATTATATTAACCAAGATTCAGTGGTTTATCAGGTCAAAGGTTTTATTGTAGTCAGGAACAGAACTCCCACCGCTACACCGGAAACGTCAGTAGCTTTAAACAACTCGTGAACCATGGAGATAAGAGCTTATGTAGTTGATGAGTTTGGTATGGCTCCAAAATGATTGGGATCTATAACTTCCAAGACGGCTGGGCCTACATACTTTCGCACGACAACTTCCTCGGCCACCTTTGACAAACTGAAGATGGTGTCAGCGAGATGGGTCTAATGTCTTTGGACACGTTTCTGATGGGTTTCAACTTCGGTAAGGGTGTTAACTCTGCGTATTTCCATGATAGGGGAAGTTCTTGCTCAGTAAACGAACACTTAATTCAAGATAGAGTAAAATGGTTCGACCAGGAAATCAGCCTACTCCTTGAGTAACCCGAGTTTGAAATACCATGAGGACCAGGGCCTGGTTTCACAAAACTCCGATTAACTTAATTCTGGATTAGGCTAACTTTTTCAAAACTAAAGCTTTGTGATGCTTACAAAACTCAGTTCAGTTTTACCAATAAAAAACATGTTCAATCCAAAATTCCAGCCCAAAGCAAGCTATAAGGTAGGTAACAGGAACATGGATTAAAAAAATTAATCTTGGATTAGCACTAATTGGGTTTTGAGGAACCGCCCCAGATAATTTGCGAGGATTCAGAGCTAACAGTGCGGAGCGTTGAGATTGAGTATCTCCCAGTCATCCTGAAAGGGCGGAAGATTTTCAAGTAGCAAAAACGCTTCTGATCAAGGCGATCTGACGTAGTTTAATCAGTATAATTTCTTAAACTCTGCAGTTACCCAAGGGGCGTCATTAACATGGAGTTTGACCATCTTCAGTGGCATGATGGTATTCATACCAAATCTCACCACGTCGAGAAATAGGCTAAGCTTATTCTCACAGCCGTCAATGGGTTTCAGCACAGACCAATCTACGGAGACTAAGTATCGACCGAGTTCGAGTTTACGGATGGGGCTGGAATCCCTAACAGTCATGATGCGACGACTGGTGTTGTCGCGTGCATGGTGGTCGTAATATGGGTGGCAATAAGACAACAGACTGATCATATAGACCAAATTGCATAAAGGTCTGCAATGTTCTTATCGCACAGCTGTGACATGTTCGTAATAATAAAATCAAGTGCCTTTTCTCCTTTAGTGGGCACACAGACAAGTTGCAGACAGACCAGATTTGCGGATGTTTACAGTCAGATTGTACCCGGGGATGTGGAGGTGTTGCTCACATGCAGTCGAATCGTAAAACCAGGTTTCGGTAAGGGAAATCAAATCTGGCTCCTTGTCAATAACAAAACACCTTAACTCGTCTGTCTTGGGAGACATCATGTTAGCAAGGAGAATAGCACGACGAAACTTTTTATCTGGGCGTGTGGGTACAGGAGAGTAACGATGAACTTCAATAAGGTTTCTCGATGTCACTTTAGAGCGTTGATGGATTGCGAAGAGAACGCAGCAACTTTCGGCGAGTATTGGATCAACCTTATACACGGTTGTGCATCAGAGATTTCACTCGGCGGGAAGCTCAAAAAAACAAATAGTAGATTTAGGCGACGTGCTGAGCGTTAAGATTTAGTAAAGACACCAGCCATAGTTACCAATTCTAAGTCGAGGACCCTTGAAATGACGAAACAGTCAATACCTAGATCAAACAGTAAGAAAATTGAAAAAAATCGCAGCACAGTTCACACAGTGTTGCAGCCGCGTAGGCCCATACATTAATACGTGCCAAAATGAGCCATGTGCATACAAGTTTAAGATTTTACTTGAAATTAAACTTTAATGGATTTCCTATATCAGCAAATAGAAACACGTTGATGGAATGCTGCGTCGGTGTTCTACAGAAATAGTTTTAGAAATAGATAAGTTTTACATCGTAGTGAGAAGAGTCTGGTCTCTCCGTGGATTTGGTCCCCCAGTATATTGAATATACTAGTAATAATCCCTGATTTTAAGGCATGTACTAAAATCTGGACGATGGACGACAAAATTTGAGAAACCGGCTTTTTCTAATAAACGCTCCCTCTGAATAAAAGCCCCCCATTTAACGCCCTCTCAAATAAACGCTACTCGCTGATAATAATTTTTAATATAAACTTACTTTCTAATAAACGCCGAAGCAAGTAAAAATTTCTTTCAAACAAACGCACCCTCTAATAAAACTACTTTGTAATCAAGTCCTGTAATGTAAGCTGGACAATAGATTTTGGACTGCCAATTTCGAGATGTCTAGATTTATATTGAACAGAAAACATGAAAAAAGAAATCCAAGGCAATATTAATCGAAACAAAAGCTCCAATCTTCAAAGCAGATCAGTCTAAAAATTAAAGATAATATGTTTCAGCTGGTATAAATATAACACAAACAGCGACGATCAACATATTAAAAACATGCATTTTAAACTTAACGTGTCGTATGCTCGTCAACAAGCATTTTCAAAAGTATAACTGTTACAATTTTTCCTGCTCACTCGCTTCGCTCGCTCGCAGCATACTATTCTCAACGAATGGGCTTCCTGTGGCGCACGATAATACCGTGAACAAAGTCGATTTCGTGGGCGAGCTGGCTAGCGATTTCGGTTTTAGCGCCTGCAGTATAATCAGCGGCTATCGTCAAATGATGAATGCGTCGTAAACCGCATGGTCGTTCTTTTCGTTTTTGCTCTCCCTTGGCGAAGGTGAGTTTACAAGTTTATCATGGTAGCATGCTGAAAATGCATACTAAAGAAACTCCCATGAAAAGATTAAACCTAGCCAGCACTTTCAGCTGCTCTTAAATTATACCTTTCTTTTTTATATTCCCTTCTCAAAATGTGTACAGCGCACGCTAAAACTAAAAGTTAAAAAAAATACGCGGTAGATTGTCTTTAGAATCTAAATGTATAGTTTGTTTATGTTTACGTCTCCACAAAAGTTTTCTCAGAAACAATTTTCTTTTGGACAGTATGAAAAGGATTTTGAAGGTCATCAGAAACGTCTGAACATCGCAAAAGAGACTGGGAATAGAGAAGATGAGGCGGACGCATATAATAGCCTGGGTAACTTCTACCATTCTCATGGACAATACTACAAGGCGATTGAGTTTTATAATTAAATTCTTAAGATTAAACCATTGACTGGAGACAGAACTTGTGAAATAAATTGCTACTATAATTTGTTTGACTGTTATAAAGAAAGCTACAAATACGACAAGGCGATTGAGTTTTATAATGAATTTCTTAAGATTGAAACATTGACTGGAGACAGAGCTGATGAAATAATTGTTAACTCTAAGCTTGGTGAATGTTATTTACTTCTCGAAAAGTATGAAAAGGCGATTGAGCATCATGGTTATTGTCTTACTTTGTCAAAGTTTACGGGAAACAAGTTAGAGGAAGGATTCGCTTACCGCTTCTTGGGTGATTTTTACGAAAGTAGCGGCCAGTATAACGATGCCTTGAACAGCTACAGAAAGTCTTTGAGCTTAGCAATCCAATGTGGTTACAGGGACCCGGAAGCAAAAGCTTGTGGAGGTGCTGGTATCCTATGTGTGAATTCGGGAAATTTAACCGAAGCTATATCGCTTCACCAAAGGCAATTAGAAATCGCCAAAGATATGAAAGACAAATCCGAGGAAGCACACTCATATTCATGCCTGGGAATGTGTTATCAGTTTACAGGATAGTACAACTTAGCTATGCATTAATGCGAAAAACAACTTTCAATAGCAAAACAGATTGGAGAATTGACAGTTGTTGGATGTTCATACTACGACCTTGGAATCTGTTATCGTCTTCTAGGACAGTTCCACAAAGCAATACAGTGCTTCAATAAGAGCTTAGATATCTCAAAGCGGGTCGGAATAATACATAACTTTGCATCTGAGTGCCAACAGCTCGGTTTATGCTATTTTGAAATGTCGCTTCATCAAAAAGCCATCGAGTATCAACTGAAAAGTTTGAGTATTGCAAAAGAGACTGGAAATAAGGAAATGGAAAGTACTTCTTACGGATATCTCGGAAACTGTTATCGTGCCCTTGGGCAGTTAGACAAAGCTATAGAGCATCAACAAATGTTGCGGGAGCTTTCAGAGCAGATTGGATACA
The DNA here is from genome assembly GCA_026122405.2 of Zoanthus sansibaricus. NCBI lineage: Eukaryota > Metazoa > Cnidaria > Anthozoa > Zoantharia > Zoanthidae > Zoanthus > Zoanthus sansibaricus. The sequence goes on from JAPEIX020467276.1 coordinate 11,752, forward strand.
AACATGGGGTGAGACAAGCTAACTCAGATCTTGGTAATTGTTACGCGTCTTTGGGGCAAAATACTGAAGCTATAGTGTATCACGAGAAAAGCCTGGAGATCGCTAAACAGATTGAAAGTAAACTTGGAGAGAGAGAATGCTACAGTGATATTGGTAGCTGTTTTCATAACCTTGGTAAGCTTGACGAGGCAAAGATAAATCATTCGCGAGCTGTAGAATGCTTCGAGGAATTGTTCAAGGACTCTCCCAAGAAAGATGAATATAACATATCATTTCGAGAAAAGCTTTCTTATGCCTACCGAAACCTATCCATTACCCTTATTAGTCTTGGCAGATTTGAAGACGGTTTGGTCATTGAAGAAAGGGGACGTTCAAGATCGTTGGCTGAACTTCTGTTTAGTAGCTATTCCATTGCTGAGTCTGAAGAATCAAAGGGGCCCGAGTTATCCACGATAAGCCAGATCCACGACGTCGTTGCCACTATGGGTTGTACAGTTATATTTTTGTCTTTGGATCATAACAAGATGTTTTTTTGGGTACTAAAACCGAATGGAAATATAGACTTTAGGGAAACTCGTCATGAGCTAAACATCTCGGATATACCTTGGATGATATCTAAAGCTCACACGAGAAATGGCATGACCTCAAAGGTTCAATGTGAAGACCGCTCACTATCTTCTCTTGATACTGACCTGTTCGCCTTGGAAGAAGAAACTAATATATGCTCTTCTTTGGAACCTGCAAATGAAGAATTTACTGAAACACCTCACTCGACCCAAAAGAAAAGAGAACGTAAACCGGATTTCCGTTTTGAGCCATTAAAAAAGAAGAAGCGGAGTATTGAAGAGGAGGTCTATGAAGTTAACTACTTAAATCGATTGTACAGCGCTTTCTTCAGGCCCATACGGGAACTCGTTGAAGGTAAACAAATTGTGATTGTTCCCAACGGCCAACTAAATTTGGTGCCATACGCTGCCCTTGTTGATGAAGAGAATCGGTACGTGGCAGATTCTTTCCAAGTGAGACTGGTTCCGTCACTGACGTCTGCAAAAGTGACTATGGATTACTGGACACCGGGTCAAACAAAAAGAGTACCCTTAGTAATAGGGAACCCAGACACACGAAAGTTTGCAAGGAAAGAAGCTTTGCTGATTGGTCAAATTCTTAAAGTTTCACCTCTTATTGGAGAGAAAGCCACAAAACAAAACGTCCTTCAGAAAATTGTAAATGCTAATGTTATTCACGTTGCTGCGCATGGTGACATGGGAAGAGGAGGTATTTTTCTTTCTCCAAGCCTTGCAAGTGAAGAAATAAATAAGGATGAGTACATGCTCTTGATGTCAGATCTTGCAGATAAACGTTTGAGTGCGAATCTAGTTGTTTTGAGTTGCTGTCATTCAGCTAGAGATATCAATTCTGAAGGAATTGACTTCTGGCATGAAGTATTAACGGTTGACAGTTAGCGCATAATTTCGGCAAATCAAAACTACAATATTTGTTCATGGATGTGTTCAATTCGAGTGCTAGTCCATCGCCAGAG
>JAPEIX020467356.1:0-13286 GCA_026122405.2 Zoanthus sansibaricus
TTTTTGTTTGATGGCGTGACACGATTCCTCCGTACATCTGTACTCTGATAAAGTACACTGTTTCAGCCAATCAGGGCGGGCGTAATATAAAATGTTAATTATAAATTGAAATCAAGTACGTGGGGGTACTGGAAAAAAGCGAGTTGCCATGGGAACATAATTTTAATAGCCGTAGATGTGTTTCGTGTAGAACTATTAGTCTACAAATTGACCGAGATAGCTCTATTTATATACATGGTATAAAATTGGGTTGAATGTATGATGTCATCAGGCGTTTTATTTGTATATTTCACACATTTTTAAAACTAAGGCACTGCGTGATATATCTAAAAAATCAAAGGGTAAAAATTGGATCATAGTACCACCTTTAATTTTATTTCTTTGGGTTGAAAGATCTCTCCCAATATAAAACACACACTCAAACCTAACTCAAAAGCTGAAACATTTGAAAACAAATCTGATAAAGATCCCGACTGTAATTATATCCAGAAGTACAGATGTATATACCAGAATCCTCTAAATAACAACTACGAAAATCACTATGACTTTACGACAGAAAAAGTATGCTGACGCACTTGCTATATGCAGCTATGATGAGCATGACAAAAAAAGGAAACTTGGCGGTATGATCATTGTATCTTAAAGAGAAAAAGCGATTAGGAAGCGATGCAAGACCTTGTAAAGGCATACTTGATTTTAACCGTTTTAAACTAACTAGAATTGATATGAAAAACTTACCTCCTACATTTTGTGCCCTCCGAAATATTCTGAACACTAGTAAATAAATAAACTGAAGAAGGAAAGAAACAGTGAGTTCGACTTAATACCAAAACAAACAATAATAATAATAAATAATAAATAAATATAATAAATATAATTAAAGTTATATACATAGTTTATACAAACGTTCGGCAACAAAGCTGAATTACTAGTATGTCTAAGAAACAAACAACTAGATATAAAAAACAGCAAAAACTCAATTAGTATGACATTTGATATAAACAGATATAGTTACTAAAAATATGGCATGGAATTTTACGCAGCTGGTATTGAATTTATCCTGTACGAACAATGCCGGCGAACAACGATGGGCTTGGTATTGTATTTATGATCATGATTACAGCTAAAATTATATTAACAATTGGTCAGTAAGCAGCAAAGGTGACAGGACATATAAATAAACAATGACACTATTTAACAAGTGCAGCTCAACAAGGTTGGACCAAAAGCATATAAAGGGGCCTCTAGCTGCAGCTATATGGACTATGCGTGTCCTCGGAGCACAGCGTAAAGGAAGGAAGAATACCGAAGTACCCGGAGAAAAATCCTTGAAATCAGATAGAGATTAACAAATCACAGCCCAAGTGTGGAGCCAGGGAGTTAATCCCGAGCCATAGATGTGCGAGGCGCAAATGATGACCATAGTGATGGCCAACCTGACTTAGGCATGCATAGTAGAACAACTATTACAGCCTGACAGTGATGAGAGACAAATAGACTTTTCGTGGCTAAAATCAAGGATAAATAGAGGGTACTACATCCTGTGTACGGGCCTTGTGTGTCACATATGAACTCAGTTTAATGATCTTGTTTTCCATGAGTCTTCGTAGCTCAGTGCCCGCCAGGTGTTCGGGAGGTCGTCGGTTTGAATTAATCCTGTCGGAGATTCAATTTTTTTTCTCTGCCCCACGCTTGTGTCATGTTGAATAATTTACCTTTGACATTTGTATTACCAATCTCAAAATTCACCATCTTTATTTCACTAATCTGTTGTCCATTTATTTAAATGTGGTCTGTGTGATTCACACTATGTTGGATATACACACTGTCGCCTACAATACATCAAAGAGTCGAAGAATACTGCCTTTCTACAATCGGAAGCATATGAAGTCAGCTGATGGCCTAACAGTTCAGCCTGATCTTACCAACTGATTCTCCATCCTAAAGAAGTGCTCTGGGAAATTTGACTGTTTAGTTTTCCAAATGTTATTCATCTGTAAAATAAAACCTTTGCTTAACATCCATGCAGACTCTGTTAGAGCAAAGATCGTGTATTTTAAAATTATGCCAACAACACAATTATCATTGGATTTTCTATCATAATAACACACTCTATTCTGAATGTATATTAATCGTTCTTGAAAATGACTCTGGACGGCGTCGTATCGTCGAGAAATTAGAATGGATTCTAACCTACTTACATCATATTTTTGTGTTACAAACTAGTAACTCTACTAATAATAGTAATAGCAATAGAATGAGATGTCGTTTTGCGTTGATTTCAACAATAACGCACAATGGTTAACGAGTTTAGATAAGGAAGTGGAGGGAGTTCAAAACTGTTGGAGGCCAAGATCACTGTTGAAATGGAAGGCCCCGGACCTGAAGGGATGCAGGATTACTGATTACAGAACTGTAAAACAGCTAATTGCGGAATAACTTCATTGTTGCCTTCAACAACGATATGTTCCAAACTACATGGCATCCGGTAGAACAGTGCTTACTGATTGTGAAAGGCGAGGATAATGGATCAGGGGCGACCCAATTACACGCCTTCCCTTTAAAAGCTTTTAACTGGTATAGTGGGAGAAAAGCTGTGCCAGCCTCTGGAAGTATGAGAATTTTTACATGGGCCCATTTTTTCAAAAGCCGATAAGCACTAGCCCAGGATTAAATTTTTGATTTTTTTAACCTTATGGGGAAGGATTTGAGCTATAATTTTGGGATTGACAAGTTTTTTTCCCTTGGAAAATCCAAGCAGTGTTTACAAATAACAGTTTATCTTTTCTTAAAGAAGAAATTGCTGAGCCCAGGGTTAAATTTAACCAGCTTTCAAACAACCCAGCGCTGAAGAACAAGAAGGGTGCTAAACAAAATGCATTCATGAGGCACGAAGGATCAGCTACTCAGAGGTTTTGTATCAGGCCGGACGCCGGACGCAACATTCGGTTGTTTGACATGTAACGTAGTTCACACGCGAAATCAGTCAAAAGTTTCATTAATTTTTTGTGTAATGTTTACAAGACCTTCCAGATTTAGTCTGTTCCAGGAAACGCAGAAAATTGCATTTTAGAGAGTCCATTTTTACAAATTATCCCAGGAACTCCTGGGAGTGTGCAAGCGACGTCAACAGTGAATGTTCGCCATCTGAACCACTACATCCGGTACTTCTAAGTCAAAAACCCTAGTTACTGATAACTAAAGCTAAATCTTTTACGAGCCGGATGGCCCATGAAGCCGGCGCTTATCCCGGCTTCTGTAGTGTTGAGCGGGTGAGAGTCTTTGACTCCCCCTTGATGGGACACTAATCCATCGCAGGTTAGCTCGCAGCAAACGTTGGTACTAATTTACCTACCCCGGAAGGATGGAAAGCTGAGTTAGTTTAGGCGGAAAGAAAGTCAAACAAAATATTCAAATCTCGGCAGAGCCGGGATAGAGAGACGGGATCTTGTGGTCATAAAGCAGAAATCTTTCAACTGTGCCAGTTATTCCCTGCGGTTACTGCATGATAGACAAAATGATAAAAAACTGAAATAGGAGGTTGACAGGCCTAGTATTTGCTTGGATAATTATAATTCAGAAAAGCCTTTAAAGGCCCGTTTAAATGGATTAAACATGTATGTTGGTCAAACATCATCAAACATTGTTGGTCGCAACCCCGGAGGGGGGAGGGGGGTACTCCCACATATAAGCCATACGGGTATGTGCCGCCCAATAGGGTCTACTTTTTCAACCTAAATTCATAAACAGGGTATGGGGTTTTAGCAGAAAATCATAAACAGGGTACACTTTAACCCTCTGTAACTGTCATACACAGGGTAGAATTTCGTCCACGGTGCCAGTGTTCTGGCATCAGAAATATAATTTTGTTTCTTTAGGGGAGACAGGAACAAGCTGTCAACATCCGCATTCAGGCGCATCGATAGTACCCCGTTTGACTTGACAAGCCACACACGCTGTATGGCTATATTTATATTTCATGTCATAAACAGGGTATTGAAATACCCAGTTTTTGTGTCATAAACAGGGTCAGGGTTTGACAATACGGGCGGCACACCCCCACCCAAATGAGGTGGGAGTGCCCTCCCCCATCCTCCCGGCGACAAGCCAAACGTTGACTTTTAAGTTGTTCTTTCTTCAGAAAACCACGAGCTTGTTTAATCTTTTTAAACACTAAAACTATAGAAATTACTGTCATATTACGTAATGTGTTTGTTTCATTAGGGTCCAGGAGAAATTGAAATGTCTCGTTCCACTCTGGATTTCTCTCGTTGTGTACCGTTCGCGTTCTTCTCCTTCCGTTGGGTGCCGTAGGAACAAACAATAAAACGTATGGATCAGGAGTGTCATCTGCAGTATGAGGAAAAATTCAAAAGAAACTGCCATATTTTGTTTAGCACAACTTTTGTTAAATACTAACTATTGAAGAAGAACAAAAAGTAGCTTTTGAAGAATTTTTTTTAATATTCAAACTTGTGTTTTGTGAAACTTTGAAATCACACTGAATTACAATTAACTTCCGCTTTTGTTGTTTGCGGGTCCATAACATATTGTTGCCCGCTGAGAGCTTGGTTGCCGGGAAACAGCAGCAAGTCTTGTTCACATGCACGTGATGTCCTCTTGTCCAATAAGGGTACTGGAAAAATGGACTTTAATAGTTGGTATATAATAATGCTAATTTTTACTGTCATCGCAAAACATATCGGCCTTTAAAGCTCAGCAAACTACAGAGCTTTATCAAATTATTTTATCGCTTTGACCTGAGAAACTATCTTCCAGTAGTGCCTTCATATTATATTGTAGCAGTATTGCTAACTATAGCACCAGTTGTTTTTTTAATTTTTTTTGCCTGTAACAGTCCACCTCTAAGTAAGGACTTCTATGTAACAACAATATTCTCAAAACATTTCTCTAATACGGACCCTCTCTAATACGGACAGTTTTCCATGTATACGGACAAAATTCTCATCCATTTCCTCTAAGAAAACACCCTCTATAATACGGACCCTCTCTAATACGGACAGTTTTCTATGTATACGGACAAAATTCTCATACATTTCCTTTAAGAAAACACCCTCTACCATATGGACCCTCTTTGATAAGGACCCTCAGTTTCCTATGTACCAACAAAATTCTCATACATTTCCTCTAAAAAAACCTTACATAACACGGACCCTCTCTAATGCGGACAGTTTCCTATGTACAGACAAAATTTTCATACATTTCCTCTAAAAAAACGCCCTCAGTGATACGGACAACGGACACAAAACCTCAGTCCTTGGGAGCAAATTCATACAAATTTAACTCAGTTTTTATTACGGTCACTCAGGGACTAGGTGTTAATAATTTGAGGTACGTAGGTACCATTTTTTTACCGGCAATTTCACAAATATTGACAATTTAGTACCAAGACATATCACAATGTTAGTTTCCAAAGCTTACATTAAATTATAATTACAAATATAGTAATCAAAATTCAAAAATACTTTGACAATAGTGGGAACTACAAAGTGACATCATTATAGTGACCTATAGATCTATTACGGCCACCTTGCTCTACCCATCGGTGTCCGTAATAAGGAGGTTCGACCGTAGTTCCCGTTTCATTTCATTCTAGTATTGCAATCTAAAGCTACTTACACAGATCTGCAAAGTTGCCAAGTGTAATGTTTCTCCCACGCAACACTGTCACTATTAGAACAAAACACTTTTCCGGTTGAGCCTTGACAGGAGACAATATTAGGAAAGATTATAAAATCATAAAAGTACTTGAAGTGCAAAGTGCAACGTATGACTTAAATAAATGATAGCCTAAGAGCCAGCGGACATATTGTATCGTGGGAATCAATAATTAAAAGATCCTCTTCTAAGGACCGCTAGTAGTATTATCCTAGGAATAAGACCTATGTGAGAGAAAGCCGCTAAAGTTGCACCAGCAGTTGAACGCTCCTGTTGCCCCTTTTTCGAGGAAATTTACTATGACCACAAATTTTGTCCCTGCAGACTGAGTCCATTTCATTTGGCTAGGCTACTACTGACTAACGGTATCTTGTTTGTCTAACATTCAGTTTTTAACGGTAAAAGTTGTTTGAAGAATATTGGAATTTAAAATCAATAATGAATTTTCCGTCTTTTTTAAATGTTGATATGACAAGTTTCAGTAAATCATAAGCAAAGTATATGGTCCAGTTATGGTTTCAAATTACTATATTACTCCTAATAGAAGTCATTACACAATTTTCATTATCTCAAGCTTTAGACATTTTTTAAATATATAAACTATTTTCTGGACTCAAGGGTCGGGAATTTCACCTTTTCTTGCCAACCCTTCCCACCTCCTAACTACCCCTAATCATTGATTCCTGGAAAAGCGTCTGAGTTCCTTATTATTTTCCACGTTTTCAAGCGTGAAAGGCACAGATAATTTTTAAAAACATTGAAGAAAACCTATTTTCCAAATTTTTGGAAACATGTGTATCTCGGCTTCTCCACAGTTCCATCATATCACAATCCAAACCCCCTCACCTCTTCATCCAAAATATTTTTGGCTAATTCAGTTATATTACTTCTCGATTGTTCATTAAAAGATGCTTGGAGTTGCTGCCAGTAAAATCTATGGTTCAGTTGTTATTAAATTTGGTCCTCAACAAGACATAACTAAATAACAAACACCATAAACGTGTTAAAATAGTTTTATCAAGGTACTGATAACTAGAATATATTAGACACAGAACAGTGAACAGTAGTATTTTGTAGAAAACTAATAAAGAATTCATATATTTTGTTTTAATATTTCCTTTAAAATCACCAATCTAAAAGTTAAAAGAACAATTTTCATGGTTATTTGTTTAGTTTAGTTTTATTGAATTTGCTATTCCCGTTAAAATTCGGCATAATTATAAAAATCAACACGTTTCTCAATTGATTTTCATCACATTTCCGACCTATCTTTACAAAAGAAAGCAAACTACATAAAAAAAAAACGTAAGAGTTTTAAAGGATTCTTGCCTTCAAGGTAGTTTGGGACCATCATTTGTTTGACAGGTTTCATCGTCACGTTTTCAAGAACTGTAGAAAATGCAGCTCAAACCCAACTAATCACTGATTGTAAACTAGTTGCAACAAATGTAAAAGATTCAGCAGGAAAAGGTTTTTGTCCCAGGCGAATTAGACATGCTAATTAAGAAAGGATTTGCTAAGATACTAAACTTTGTAAAATAGTTTTTAGCTAAAACAAGCAAACTCAAACTTACTTGAAATACTTCCATAAATACTTAAGTAAACGATTATGTATGGCCATACGATGTTTACATGTCAACACCAAATAAAACAGCTAATTTGAATAAATCTCTAACTTGTCATGGGAGTTTATTTTCTGGATGATCGAGCGTGAAATGAAGTTAAAAACTGTCATTTGTACTTAGGAAATCGTTAAAGGCTACATTTTAATTTACTTACTGAAATAAAGATAAAACTGGTTAAGCTCAAAAAACTGAATTACAGTGATAAATATAGAACGCGTCATTGCGTCCAGAGACACATAAGTTTTGTTTTGGATGCACAACTGATTCAACAGTAGTGCGTCAATTTGGATGCACGGTGAAAGAACAGTAGCTTTAAAAAAAGGAGTAAGCCAAAACTAGCTTCAAAATTAAGAAAGTTGAACTTGGCTCGGTTCCCACTGTCATTTTTGCTTCAGCGGTATCTCCAAATAGTGTATAAGTATAACACGGGCTAAAATTTTAAGTCACGAGGCACCTCACGTGGATACGACGTATTTCTTGTTTCCTGGAAGATATAATTAACACTTATTGACTGAGACCGAGAGAAACAGTATGTTTTATGGTCTCGAGACCGACGATGTTTTCCAAGGTAGAGCGGCGAGGGAGACATAGCCGCCGTGAAACCACAAAACATACTGCTTTCCCGAGATTAAGGTCAATAAGTGTTTTGTTATAAACCAACTATCAATGAAGAGCAAAAAGTAGCTTTTAAAGGATTTTTAATTATCCAAATTTGTGTTCTGCTCACGCCGGCATGATGACATGTAGTCCATAACTTTTTTTTATTTTGATAATTTTATTTTTCGCTCGAGATCATCTTGTAAACATCGGTGGTCCACTTGTGTTCATCCGTGGTCACTCGAGGTCATCCGCGATCACTCGTGGTCATCCGTTGTGACTCGTGGTCATCCGTGGTCACGCGTGGTCTTTCGTGTCGTGGTCTTTCGTGGTTACCGTGGTCTTTCGTGGTGACTCGTGGTCATCCGTGGTGACTCGTGGTCATCCGTGGACTCACTTGTGGTCACTCGTATTAGTTTTAGACAAAATCAGCCTAAATAATTCAGGCTGATTTTGAATAGCGTTATTGTTCTACAGGAACAATTTTATAAATTCATAAGTTGTACACCGTAGTAGGAGAATTTTGACGTTTACACCTTCTCAATCTATTTTTTACCGAAAAAATATTTCGCTTTGACAAGAAACTTGACTGTGCTATGCGATTCTTTGCTTGACGAGGGCATCCAACAACAAAGTTTAAACTAGACGATAGAATTATCTAAGGCTGTAGCCATATTCCATTAAGAAATGATAATTTGATTTGATAAAATTTGTTTTTTTACTATTTTCATCACTAACTATGTAATTCGTAGTAGATGTTTGATTCTGATAATGAAATGAATTACATTAGCATTTTCCACCTTTTCCTGTCCTAAAAGAACAAAATATTTCTTCAGTAGTATATGTAACTCAAGGCCCCAACCGCACTCAAATATTAATCAGCTCCAGAATAACCTCCTCCGCTTAACACAGATTTACAAAGATTTTTATTTTTTTTCGCGCGTTTTTTACAACATGCTTTGTCCTTTTCTTCTTGGCAAAGCCAAACGTCAGTCCTTGGTTAGTTTTACTTGCCAATGACAAACATTCCATGGCAATCAATACTTCATTAGTCACAACTAACGTGAAAATTGTTGAAAATTTCCGTTTGTTGATGTTGTCATGACACTTAATGAACTTTTCACCTTTTGCCCAATTAAGAGAAGAGTTTCTTTCTTATTAATTACTCCCAGATACGTAGCAAAAAGGGCATGGCCTAGGTCATATAGGGGTTCCTAATTAACTCCATACGTATATCTAATCAAGAAAGGAGCCGAAAAGTGGTTAAATATCTGGTGAGATTTAATTTAAACACCACATCCACACGAAAGTGTGAAGTTACAAGCCTTAATATTTTTTGGTACTTTAAAGCTTCAGTTTGTTATCAATACGATCATTGAAGATGCAGAGGAACGAACAGTTTCGTCCTTCCCCGAACGTTTTACTGCCTCCGATTGCAACTAAAGTTAACAATTCAACTTCGTTATCTACACCAAAGAGTTTCTGTCCAAAGAATAAAATTGGTGTTCCGTCTTGCCAGAATCAAACATTTGACCCAAAGTACTCTAATGAGCAAACGAGTGGCTTTGCTTGCGGACCAAACAACGCTGCTGTTGTTATTACTAAACCTCGACAGAAGATGGAGGCTATTCAACGGCAAGTGGAGGTCTTACAAAATAGCAAGATGATGCCTTTTAAACCAGGAGCTAATTCTTCATTTCGGCATCAAACCAATTCTGAAGCCGATTGTGCCATGAAACACCTATTTGCTGTTTGTTCACAAAACAGTGAGCAAGAAAAAGAAACAGCTATGATAGCTGTTGAAAAGAAAGACCATATTAAACCAAATGGTGAGATTCAACACGTGCCAGTATCAGCAGCAGAATCACAGTATGATAAGATGTCTACAGTTCATACTGGTACAAAACTGCTTGCTCGACGTCAAGCCATGTCGAAAGCGTCTTTGGTTGTTCCTTTCAAAGAGCCTGTTAGTGTTAATGAAGAATATTTTCACATTTTCAAGCCTACGAAAAATAGAACAAAAATGGAACAACTACTACTTGGACGCACAAGTATGCCAAAGAATGATAAAGAAACCAAAGTCAGACGCAACGGTATTTGTGTTAAAACTGAAAGTGACGCTGCCAAAAAGGAAAGACAGTTTCTTAGAGTTATGAAGAAGCGATTTTAGCGAAGAATGATGGTCTTTTTTTTTATTTCTCTCCGTGATCGGACGCTCGAAGGCTAGAAAAATGAACACTTTAAAATGTAATAATTATTAATTTTATTTATCTATTTTATTTCATTTTATTTTATTTTTTCTTTTAAAATTAAAGTATATTGGACTAAGGTTTAAAATTCAGGAATTACGTAACATCTTTATCGTCATCTTTCAGAAACAAATGACTCTTTTGACCTTGTTTGTAAGTACAGCTAGTAAAACTAATTGAATGAAATACAATTATATTATACTTATTGTTAATGAAAGGAAAAACCTACCTAATAACCAACCTAATGATATAGAAGAATCTGCTAGTATTTCTGATGTTTATTTCCACATTATATTATAGATTTTGGAGATCCCCGGTGGAGCATCCCTCGTATGGGGGTGTCTAGTGTGCTTTTAAATGCTTCTCTCTCCTCCTTCAATGATGTTTTTCAATGCATTTGGTTGTATTTACTGATGTATAGTTGGAGAAACTGTAATAAGTGAATAAAACCTTGCCTTCTAGTTTGTTCCTCCACGTTAGGGGCTAGCAACCCCACACCCGAACCCGTAAAGCACTTTATGCTACAGAAACATCAACAAATCTATTAACAACACATCTTATTCTAGGAGAAGAAGGCCTTCCAACTAAAAGAACACTGTAATTTTCGGGGAGTTTTTTGGATGTTAAAACAATTCTCCTTGGTTATTTTAACTCGTCTTTTCCAATACTTTCACACAATATTTGGAGGAGTTGGTATAACTCCTTTATGCCGCGTTAAATTTTACTCTTCTGTTTTTTTTAGGAGCTAACATAACACCATTAAAATTTCTGAGGGAGTTATATTAACTCTTGTACATGTTTTAGTTAAACATCTAGAGTTAAACTACCTCTTTTTGAGTTAAGTTCTCAATTACTCTATCATGTACAGAATATTATTTACACATAATGCATTTTTAATTAGCATAACACGAGACTTTGAGGTATAATACAAGATCTCGACCTATAACACAAGACCCTGATTTATAACGTAAGATTTCGACCTATAACACGAGATCCTGAAGTATAATACGAGACTGATCTCAACCTATAACACGAGACCCTGAGGTATATCACGAGATCTCGACCTATATCACGACACCCTGAGGTTTAACACAAGATCTCAACCTATAACACAAGACCCTGAGGTATATCAAGAAATCTCGACCTATAACACGAGACCCTGAGGTATAACACGAGATCTCGACCTACATCACGAGATCCTGAGGTATAACACGAGATCTCGACCTATAACACGAAATCTTGACTTATAACACGAGATCCTGATGTATAACACGAGATCTTGACTTATAACCCGATATCTCCACTTACATCGCACGATATTGACTTATAACACGGACAGAATTTGATTTAGTCCCTCCAATCGACGTTTTTTTTTCTGACGTTCTCTATATTGTTTTAATCATTTCTTGTCTGCTATACGCTGGCTGGAGTTTGGTTCTACTGTTTCAGTTTCTCCACAAGCGGTTCTAGTTAAAAGAAAGCGAAAACCAGCTGTCCACGAAAACCGTAGACAGCTGTTTCATCCTTTTTGGTACTCATCAGTACGGTGTAAATCGAGCGCTATGAATAAACAACCAGCGGTTTATGTGGATCATAACTGACAGCATTCGATCTGAACGCCTGATCTTAAGCGGCCAAAATTATCTCCCGATCCTTTGTATTCTTCCTAAGGGTACCATTCTTCACCCATTTCCATGATAACACTTGCTTTGGTCTGCAATGAGCTTCTCATACTGATCATGTGCAACCTCACTTCCTTTTTGCCTTCACTGCCTCCTTAGGTGGTCCAGAGCTTAACAAGTTTCCATCTTTTATCCGTTTAAAAGGGCGTCTTACTCCCTTCTGCATAACTTAACACAATGCTTCAGCCTCAATCTATGCACAATGCTGATTAAACCATTTGCTCTTTTGTAACAGAGCTTGCCAACATCAGCCTTGTATTGTAAGTAGCTTTCTCGCTTTCAGCTCAGCCACGCCGTTCAGCCAGTTAATTATTCCTGCAACGTATCCATGCACAATGTTTGATGCTGCCCCGACATTTATTGCTTAGATGATGTTTCTGCCACTCAGTCTTAATTTTAGTATCTTTCTAGCTCGCCTCAATTATTATTTCTTTAGTTTCTTTTTTTTATATTTTTTGCGTTTAACATTGTCCATCTCTAAAATCCCTAAATAATTGTACCCCTCTTCATCCAGACTTCTCATAATTTCATAACCTGGTTTAACAACACCATCACATTTCACAATTTTCCTTCTCATAATGATCAAGATCACACATTTACTGATACCAAATTTGGACCCACTCTGATTTTATTGTTAAATACACTGTGTTAACAAGTGTATTCATTTGTTTTTTCATTTTGCCATAGAATTTCAGGTCATCCAAAATAATAGATGGTATATTTTGAGTGAACAACTCAATACGCAGTGTAAAGGATTTGTTTTGCTTCAAGGAGAAACATTTAATTGCTTCTCTATTCGCAAAGTTTAATGCAAAGAAACAAAACCCTAATGACCCGCACAAAGAAGTAAAGAGTAAACCAGAAAGGAAATTTTCGGAGTTGTCGTCGCTCAGGTTCCCGTCCTCGTTGCTTAAGGCCCATATCGTTAAGTGAAAAATAAGTTTGACTAGTGAAAATGGAGTTTGACTAGCGATGCTTCAACATATTATACTATTAATTATTGTAAATAATTGGATAACAACTTTTTGGAAGCAATAATAAATATATCTTATTAGACAGTTTAGTATGTAGTATGGCTGGATATTTTTACGAGTCAAAATACACAGAACGAGTAAAAATATCAGCAATACTACATACTAAACTATCAAATAAGTGATTTATTATCCAATTTTGTATTCGAGAATTAAAAAATAAAGATAGAAGACTGCAACGCGCGCCCGTGAAAGGTTTTCTGGAGTACATGTACAATACAGTGGGGTATTTTTACTCGCTTCAGACCCTCTCATGATGTTATTTGTATAGTTATTCGTGCAGTTGGATAATAAAGACTTTCATTGCTATTGGTATTACTGCTATATACTTAAACAGCTATAAACCTTTAATAACAATAATGATAACAATAATGCATACATACATACATACATACATACATACATACATACATACAAATGAAA
>JAPEIX020467440.1:0-13286 GCA_026122405.2 Zoanthus sansibaricus
AAAAAATACCAAATTTTTAATTTTGACCCCTAAAAAATACGATGATCATCCCTATCATACCAATATAGGGAGTACCCCCCCCCCGGGTTACAGAGATTGAGTCGGAACGCTAGAAACGCAATTATCGAGATTGAAAATTTAATAATCGTTGGTATTCTGACCTGTGGTCTGCAAATAAAAGCAAATTAAGAAACATCTGAGGCTGAACTGATGAAAATGTTAAGAAAAAAAATTTAGAGAAACCTTGTACCTTTGTCCTTATCAATAGCCACGACGTCATGCATGCATACTCTCGCACATACTTGCACGTACTTTTACAAACTCGGGAGTAGAAGCGGAATATTTCAAAACCGATATTCAATATTCAAAGTTCCAATATTCAATTTTCAAAGTTGGAGTTTCAATATATTCAAGCTTTCAAATTTAGCATTCAAACTTCTGCTTACCCTCGCACATACTTGCACATACTTTTACAAAATTGGGAGTAGAAGCCGGGAATATTTCAAACCGATATTCAATATTCAAAGTTCTCAATATTCGATATTCAGCCTCAGACTTGAAGAAAGTCGAAGTTCCCCAAAAATGGATTCCGTTGCATCAAAAGGTAGCGTAGTTCTTGTAGTACCTCTGAAGACAAGAGTAAATTGATTTACAAAGTGAGTTTGTATGAAGGAAAAGACGTTCACCGGGTGCTACCGCTCTTGCATTAGCTTCTTCCGATGATCAAAACATTGGCCGTTTTTATGCTAGGGACGTTAAAGTCGTCTGAGACGTTAAAGTCGTCGTTCAGACGACTTTAACGTGTAGTATAAAAACGGAAAATAAGACAGACGCATTTAGCGTCTGATGACTATCGTTTTTAGTTAAGAGCGTCTAGAAGACGCACTTAACAGACGACTTTAACGTCTTAGACAGATGACTTTAACGTCCCTAGCATAAAAACAGCCATTTTTACGTAGATCTCATTTCGAAATATAATAAATTTTCAAACTTGAAATATTCGATATTCAAACTAAATTTTCAAATATTCAAACTAAATTTTAAAATATTCAAACTAAATTTTAAAATATTCAAACTAATTCAAAAGCGATGTTCAATATTCGTGCGCTTCTGACCCCGATACAAAACAACTGGAGATCGATGAAACACAGAGCATACAAGAGCTCCTTGCTGCGTTATAGTTGATTTTCAGCTGTTTCTTTTATTGTTTTATGGTTTGTTATACTGCATTACATCTGGGAATTTTCTAAAGAATACAAACTAAAAACACTCTATTTTCATAAGAATGTTGTTTTTAGGACCGAGGCTAGATATTCTTAACTTTTTGCCGATTTTAGGCTGACAAAATTCTTTCGAATATTCTTATTCTTAGTTTCGGCGATCGGTGACATAGAATTTCCGTTTTTAAAATGACTGTGGTATCGAAGAGCTTCAAAGCTAATAAACCTGTGTATGGTTTTGCCATTTGGGATTAAAGAGAAGTTGCAATACATGTAATTAATCAGTAATGATTGTTTTTTTCAATTATGCAAAATTCTATTCTTAACAAAATCTAAGCCCCAGAATTATTCTTTGAATATTCTTAAACTTGGTCAATGTTAGACTTAATATTCTTATAAAGTATATATACTTATAAAAAACAAGTTTTATTTTCAACACTAACTGCAAACAATAACACTTATAGTTACAAATAACTTCCTCTTAAGGGAGGTGCTGGAGCTACTAGGAGTTCATTCACAATATAAGAGAAGGACAATTTGATATTTTTGCTGGGGGGGGAGGGGGGAGGGGAGGGGGATAGATCGAGAAAAATTCCTGGAAAGGGAGCGCTCGAACAAAAGAATTTCTATATTGTTCTTATTTACCTTTGCGAAAAAAAACTCTTGCATTGACAAAATCTTCCAACCTGCCCCTCAAAAGTCAAATGGTCAGGGCGCCCTAAACATAGTTCGAATTGGTTGCGAGGATTATATTACTATACAGCATGATTCTCGAGTTTTCGCATCATGTGATGTTTTCATCATTTTGGTTGTGAAATTTTTTGTCGTCTTTTTTGTGTCTCGAAAATAAACTTCCGTCTAAACTTGACCTCCCTCTCAAAATATCAGTTTCAGTTATATTGAAATTGGCGAAAAAGAAATAATTTTTGTTTTTCGTGCGAAAATGAAATGAGCTAAAATCCCACCGGATATCGCCTAGCGCTATTATTATTTTCCGTACATAATGCAAAGCAGGCAGTACTTAAGATCATATTCAAATGCGGGACATAACAGAGATCAGTTTCCTTTTCGATGCCAGTCACTGTCTCAAAAATATTTGAAGGCAAGAATAGAAGATTGGTTAGGTGGTCGCACAGGTGGTTAAATATTGTTCAAAACGTCATCAGTTAGTAGTTATAGAACAAATAACAGACAGCTCTTAACCGGGATCTGACTGCCCCAATAATCAGGTTGAGACTCGATATTCTCTGTAATCTCGGGTAAAGTTATACCTATTACGTTGGTGAAAATTTCCTGGCCTTTGACTAAAATTGACAGCAGCGTGTCTGGTTTATTGATGCTATGACTATTTCATGTTGTACAAATTCAAGTTTAGCTAAAAACAAGTCGGATGACTCAGATAAATCAAAAGATGATGGCGGCACAAAATGGTGGACTATATGTGCTGCATCTTTTCTCATTCAGTTTGTTGTCTTAGGGATGCAGAATTGTTCTGGCGTTGTGTTCGCGAAGTTAATTGAGGAGTACAATGCCACCAGAGGAGCAACAGGTAAAAATATAGCACATGTAAACTAAAGTTTTTAAAAAACCCAACATTTAAACTAAAATTACGAAAATCTATTTATTCTTAAGGCAGAAGTCAATTCTAGAAAATGCACGTAACTTTGCTTTAAAACTAAACTAGTGAATTTATGCTTTGTCTTGAGGCTGAATTTAAATTGCAAACATTACATAATAGCAGAGAATATTTATTTTTAAAGGTGAAAACCGAAAGGAAACGGCTTGTTTTTTTGTTTTTGTTGTTTAATTCAGTGTTATATCATTTCACTCAGTTTACTGCTAGCTGTAACCTCAGCTACATCTTAATCTAAGAAAAGAAATTCAATTTAAAAAAAATAATAACAATAATTGATTTTTGTAAGTATTACAATAGAAAGCGGTTAGCCAAAAAAGCAAATCAAACTTTGGTGGTGGTGATTGAATAAAGACTTGAACTTATTTTAAATCTGAAAAGCATCGGGAGGCAACAGCAATTTCTGAACAAAAATATCAAAAGAGGTAAACATATAACGAAAATCGTTTTACAATATGTGCTTTTTGAAAAACAAAGATCACACGTGCATCGCACGTGCATCGCACATTACCAAAACGAAATGTACATCACTTTTCTTTCTCTGCCATCATTTTACTAAAACGTGATGGTGTGCAAAAGGACGATTGGAATGCAAACAAAGAAAAGGTCATTGACCTAAGACAAAATGTTTTCAGACACTTAGATATTTTATAAGAACAAACCGAGAACACCCAGGCTGAGATTTGCTCAAAAAATTAAGAGCAAGCTAAGAACAAGTACCAGGCTGAAATTTTGATCAGACAAATTTAAGAATTTTATTTAGTCCTTGAACAAAGATTGAGGTTTACATACTCTAACTCTAAGTTTATGCTAAAATTTCTAACCGAAATGCTGGAAAATCCAGTAGGTAAATACAGAACAGTGTAAATACAGGCAGTTTAAAACATTGTCCTGTAATTCTTCGCGACTTTTTATTGTTCAGGCCAACTAATCCACTGCTTGGAAATATCAGGAATTAAGAACAATTTAAGAACAACTTGAGGCTGAAATCGCCAAAAATTTAAGAACAGCCCAGCCTCAGCCGAAAGTTACTGTTTCTTATAAAAAAGAGCGTGTATTACAGCATTATTTTATAAGAATCGTAATAACTTGCTTAGAGAAGCAACCGTGGGGTTAATTTGAAAACAAGGCTATAATCCAGAGTTTATGTTTTCTTCATTAAAACATTGTCTCGTTTGGCAGAATTGGGGGAATGAACATTATAAAGAAAGTAAAAGACATGTTATTCACGAAAAGTCTTTCTAGGAAGGAGAGAGATAAGGTTATCATGCCCAAAACTAGGCGAAAATCAAACTTTTATGTTTGCTTTGATAAGAAACTTAAGAAACTACCGAATCATGAACAGTTACAGTTATTGTCGTTTTGAAAAGATTGTGGCACAGATTTATTGTTAAAAATGATTCAAAAACGTTTAAGAGGATATTCATGATCAACATGGAAAGGAGACTATAATCTCCACTTCTTAGCTTGTACATGCATCGGTGAAACTGCTTCAGGATGAGTTGATGACTCAAGTGTTCTCTGACTTGTTTGTCTTATGGCTTTTAGATATTTTTTAACTTTTTTTTGATATTTTTATCATGAGTTTTTGTAGTTCAGAGCGCCCGCCCGGATTTTTTTCATTGTCCCATTCTCTTGTCATGTCATGTTGATTAATCAGTCACCTTTCACAAAATAAATTCATGATCGGTAATGTTTTAGGTTTAATTTGTTGCATGGACAGATTGCTTAGCTAATATTTGATACATAAAATAGGGGAATATAAAATAATCTAAAATTCCAGAGGAGAGCATTCTTTGTCCAATCAATTGCCCCAATAATCAAAAATCACAAAGATTTGTAAGTTTTCGTAACAACACTGGGACTAAAATTTCATAAAAGTTTACCTTATACGAAAGAACTTAGCGCCCGAAATTGAAAAAAAAGAACACAAAATTTATCTGCATGTAAAACAATCTGAAACTTTTAATCGTGATAATAATCTCTCTAGATCTTTCACACATGATTCATTGAAAATAACTCTTCTGCATTGTTCGATTCCTATGCATTTTGTTTCAAAATTCCGTAAAATCAATCGCGAAACAGTTCATTTTCTTTGGGCATTTTGCTCAATCCTTCCTCCAACACAAAAATGACTCGTTGCATCTTCCTTCCAATTCAAAAAGTTCTCACATTCGGCTTGCATGCTCCAATAAAACATTTTCCTAGCAAAATAACCATATGATAGAAATTACAGAAATGTAGAAAGCAGCTGATAAGACCAGGCACATTTGCTAATTAATTTGGCCCTTCGTCCACTAATAACAAACTGTTAGTTGATCAAACTAGTAATGGTGCAAAATTTTTTTGTAAAATTTTAAAACATTTCTTTAAAATTGGAAAGGTTTAAGGCTTCTTACCCCTGTATGATGAGTTCAGACCTCAGCAACATTGTAAAATCATTAGACATTACAGGAAAAAAATAGTATATTTTTTTGTCTTTTGTAGCGTTAAACCATCCCGTTCAGAAATTAAAATTAGTTTAACTTTAAGATATGGAAAAATTATATGTGATTATAATTTATGTGACATAATTACCTATGTGCTATTCCAAGACCCTTAACTTTTCTTTCAAATGGAAATAAGAATTAAGAAATGATAGTTTTAAGTAACCCTGCCTTTATTTTATACCTCAAAATTTTTATTTCTTGAATTTTTCATTGTGGATCAGCAGGACCACCATAAAACGGAAAAAAAAGCCAAGCAAATTCCGGCTCTGTACAAAGAGATACTTCATTGAGACAGAGGACAGACAAGTATTTTGATAATGATATACTTATAAGGAATTGAAAATTTTATATTGAAAACGTCACTAGTTTGTCTTTCACAAGACACTTTGCTTTCCGGATTTGCATGCACGTGCCTCAACTCCTAAAATCGTGATTAAAAGAGAAAAAGACACAATAATAATTTAATAAAAAGAAACCGGAAATTATATATTTTTAAGGTAAAAATAATTGAGCGCATGAAAAAGTTCTTTCAACCAGTCACACATTGTTTCATGTTTTTTTAGACTTCTAATATTTGTCATCTGCAAAGCGATTACAATTACTTTATTTCTATGTTTCACTAAAATATTTCAGCTTTTTGGAATAAAACAAGTTTTAAAAACATTGACTAAATTATTAAAATGATTTATTCATAAATACAATTAATGATAATGATAAGTTTTTAAAGCTGATCTGCAACTGATCGCTTGTTACTTGTGAGAAGACTTTTTGAAGTGACCTTGCGGATTGTAGAGTCCTTCGTTGCCGACTGTACTAGTTCACTCCGACGAAGGACTAGTCTACCGTCCGAAACATCAGTTCAAAAACTCTTCTAACCACGGTGACACAGCATTCCACTTATGTTACTTTTTGGGTTAATTCAAATCGACTCAGGTCTGAATACTACCAAAATGTAGAAATATCCACTTCAGGACTTGTCTTTCATGTTGGACACCGTCCGCTTGGAACACGCTGAATCGTTTGATTAATTTTTACTAAGAAGTTATAAGTACTGTTTTTTGCTCAAGAGCAAGTGCTTCTAATTCATTATAAAAATTAAAGGATTAAGGGGGTTATACCAAAAATATGGATAGCTGAAACCAAATAATTTTATAAACTTTACATATGATTCTGTAAATTCACAATTCAAGCCCATTGTCATAAATCAAAACCGATAGATACTGGTGACGAATCGAATAAAGTTTGTGCATGACGGTGTACACGTTTCAGAGCTCCCTTCAAATGTCAGGGGTGACCGGCGATTTGCAAAGCCACTCAAATCCAGTGAGATCCAGTTCAAAGAAGGCGCTATCAAAGCCATTTTTCAAAATATTATCTTTCGTGGTTTGTTATTGTCTTTTTATCTCTGAGCAGCTAGTTTAATTTGTATTATAGTGAAAAAACAGGAAACAAAGCAGTTATTCTCAAACAATTTTCCCCGAGCAAAATCACACTTAAGGCTTAAAACATGTTTGAAAAACACTTTTACGATTAATTAAAATTTACATATTGCCTGCGGATACACAGATTGGGATCAAATAATAATATTATATAATAGTATTTTCTAAACTCCAATATGTTCATCATAAAAGTCAGCCAAAGAAAAACCAGAGCACTAAAAATATTTCTTTCCAGGTTTTAAATTCATCGTGTAACTTTATCAGCCTCGGGTCCAAAGGCAAAAGTATTAAATTTCGGAATTCTTTTTGCGTTTATATGTTATAATACCGCAATGCTGAATTACCAAGTATTTGTTGTTTAGCAATCATTGCTTTCCATGAAAATAATTATTTTATATTGTTAAATTTTAAACAGATCTATACTATTTAATAGGTTTTTATAAAAACAAAATTGAGTCTAAATTGGCGAAAACATTATTTGGTACAGAATTCAATTTTGCTACCAATTTTTCAAGATATATCAAGCGAGAATATGCTTCATTTCCTAAAAACTAAGTTGTTTCCTGAGAGTCCCTCGAGTTTTAACAAAACGGAGGTTCGCAGTTCGAGGTTCAAAGTTAAGTTATGCACGTTCAATTATCTGGTCAAATCCGGAAGCTTTTCCTCAAGCTATCCTAAAAAAAAATGCTATTAGTTTTGCAAAACTAATTTTAAGTGTAAAATAGAGGCCTCTAAAATGAGTTTAAAGTTGTTTACTTCTAAAGACTATCTTCGGGCACTAAATTGTTTACGAAAGAAACCGGTCAAATCTAGTTTGGTGCATACGAAGCCATGTCTATTGTGTTTTAATCGTATGATTTTAAATTCATGTACGTCACGTGAAAGAAATATCACTCTAAGTGATTTTATTACGCGTTAGCGTCCGGTATTACAAAAATAAATGGTATGCTTACGAGTATATTTTTACTAATTTAACTTTTCGTGCTTCTTTAAAACTGTACTTGGCTTTTTTGTACTAAATAATTTTATCTATAATTAGTTTTCTAGATCTTTTTGTTTTTCCTTCGATGAACATTTTTCATCTGGGACCATACAATTACATAAAAAAGCAAAAACAGATAGATATAAAATGAACTTTGCAGTTTGCTTAACCCCGCGACCTAGTAGAATTGTTTACCACTAGGTCTCGTGCATTAGAGTCTGGTAATTATGTTAATTTATTCGCTGCACGTCCGACAAATACCTGTGTCGTCACATCTATCCAGACATTCGACAAGCAAATTGATTCCATAAGCTTTGTGTTCATTTGGCTATTCGAGAAGCTAAAGAGGGAAATTGACAGTTTGTCAAACGAAAAACAGTTCCAAAAAGGGGATTTTTACTTCAAAGGTAAAAAAATTCGCATGGATTTTGTCTAAAGGTGTAAGAGCACGAATCGCATGCAGTTTGAGAGTTTATCGCAAGTACTGGATCGCTGCTGCAATGTCTGCCGGGTCATCACTCAACTTGCAATCTTTTGTTTCTTTCTTTAGACAGACAGTGTCTTCGGGCACCGGTAGAAAACAGTTGGCAAAAAGAAGAGCGTTTATCTCCACAGGAAAAGCATCTCATTGTCCTCAGCAGTGTTCTGAGACTGTGAAGATACTTGGATCTGAAGAGACAAGATTCGCAACTTCGACAACAAAAACAGCAAGTTTAGATTTTGGAAGTACGAGTGACGTCATCAAAATGAGCAAAGTGTCGACAAAAAATAGGTCAGTATTATTAAATTGTTTGTGTGGACGACTTTTAGGAAAATTTAAATATTTCCCTATTGTTTTGTAAAATTTTCTATTTAGAATAAGTTAAATATTATTGAATGGTGCGAGAGAACTAAAAAGAATATGTACAATCACCATTAAATATGGCCGACGGCAGACGGTTTATCAAAAATATACCTTAGAGTATATTTAGTGTGAGTCTTGGGTATTGTTCATGCGTAGTTGAAATATGTCTTAAATTGTCATTCTTATTGAAGGAAATTGTACATCGGAGAAATCGCTGTTGTGGAACAAACTTGCGTTCGTGGCCGCCGGAGGTTTCAAAATTGTCGTTCCGTGTTTGCATGTCACTGTCAGTCACTCAGTGATCATTTGGCTTTATGCACTATTGTTATTGATTTTTGCCAGTATGGCCAAAAATGATACGATATGGGAGTTTTGCCATCAATAAAGTGTTGACTTTCATGTTCTTTGATCTTCAACGAATTTTAAAACTATAACATTTTTAAAACATTCTTTATGGTCTTCTGAAAATGTTTTCTATATTTTAAATACGCTGAATATCTTATACAATTACAGTTTTACACAAGGCTAAACGCTGCAGAAATAGATGCAAGTGTTGAAGGCTTTAGATTATATTTATGTCGGAGGTATAGACTATAGCAATATGTACGATTCTTAAACCGTTCTTACTATCAAAGATTTAATCTTCGTAATTTTATTTTTGCAATAAATCTCTTCTGGTAAGTAAAAATCTGTAGAGTGTTGGGTGATTTAAAACATAAGTTCAAATTATAAAGATGCGTTCTACGCAATTTTATTAAAAATATAAACGTATTGAGCCACTATACGTTTTTGAAAATGGTTTTCTAGTTTCGTTGCTTTTTGCTTTAAACGGAAAAGCTGTTTCCGGCTTTTAGATATTCTATTTTTAATCCTAATAGGCCAAAATCTGCAAGTTTAATTCTTTTTTGAGTTTTTCATTATGAATAGGACTAAGTGATTTTGAAAGGATTTATTGTAATTCCAAAGAATGTCCCGAATAACTGTAAGAAAAGTTTGGAAAAACGTAACTACTGCAGTATTTATTTACCAACCTCGTTGACTAACAGTGAATAAAAAGTTTGGGCTCATTTTTGTGAATATTTTATGACTGTATAGTTAAGTCAAAATAGTTGGTATATCTAGTTCCTTAGTCTGAAATCGCAAGCTTTAAGGGAGTTTTGGCCTTTGAGAAATGCCTTTTGTTTACTTTTTTGTAAACATTGTGGAGATTTATGGGTAACTGACAGGTGGGCTTTTTAAAGTGCACATGAAATAAAAAATGCAAGTTTGGCTAAATGTTAGTTTAAGTTATCAGTACTCAAAATATCCTTTTTTAAATAAGTGAAAGCACTTTTTTGGTGTTATTCTGCCTGTTTAAAATTTTGAAAATAATGCTTTGCTGTGCCTCTACTTTGCACTTGTTCAAATATTTCAAAGGTATGACGTAGTCGGTGGTTCTGAGGTTTCAAGTGTCGTGACAGAGAAGAAAAAAAAGAAATTTTTGACCAGTGACCAAGACAGTTTCAGAGCTCTGTGAAAACATAACTGGTACACCAAATTTAAAAGATTTATTTTTTCCATTAACAAAATTTGAGGTACAATTGGACACAATTTGTGCAAATACTGTGAAAAGACCTCATGCCAAATTATGTCTTAATGAAGCTTGTTGACAAATTAAATTTGGTCATTGTAAAACATTAATTTAATGGTGATTTCATATGCAATTTGTATAAATTCAGGAAAGAGCATAAAACGTGACTGCTGGATGGTTTTGAGCAATTAAATCTATTTTTTTATTTGTTAGCAAGTTTTTGTTAAACATCTACAGTAACATATGAATTACAAAGTCACTTTTACAGATCAACTTAATACTATTAAATTATCTGTATTTTTGTTGATTTACAGTGAAAACAACAAGAAACGAAAATCCCGTGACGCTGCACGATCAAGACGAGGGCAACAGAATGATGAGTTTGTGGAGCTGGCAAACCATCTTCCACTTCCAATTGCCACTTCAGGCCAGTTGGATCGTCTTTGTGTCATGAGGCTGGCTAACAGCTACATCAAAATAAAGCAACTTGTCAATTTTTTGGTTCAGCAAGGTAAATCTTGAATGCAAATTTTAGGTACAATGAATTTTCATCACAGGGTTTCAGATAAGGGCCAGCTAAGGCTGAATTTTGGTGTTTCTCTCTTGACTTTTGACGAATAATCGCCATAGATTCACAGGCTTTCGCCAGAGCTATTTTATGATTGGAAGAAAAAAGAAAAAAAAACATAATTGAGTGACCAAGCATTTAAGAAATTAATTAATCGTTTCTGGTTTCTATTGATAATTTTACACTTGAAAGTTCTTAATGAAAACCCTACATGTGTTTCTTTGTAGGGGTTAGTGGGGGGAAGGATGGGGGAGTGTCAAGGGGGACATGTGTACTGTATAAATTATCCAGGGTTTTCTATAATGACAACTTTTTTAGCTACCACTTAAATTTTTTAGCCATACCCCTAAAAGGTTAACTGAAACCTTCCATCGTACTCAGTTGTCAATATTCTTCTTTATTGTGATACAAAGTAGCACACACAGGCAATAGGATTTGAGTTTTTGCTTTGGAAAATTCTGTTCTAAACTGTATCATAGGATAGAAACAAAATGGCAGACAAGAAGCAAAGTCTGCATATGGGAGTGTTACCATTGTAGTAGAACATTGTTTGGTTTTGAAAAAAGAGTGAAAAAGCTGTACACCAAAATCGACCTGAACTACAGAGTCTCTATGCTTTACTATAACTTTTAGGTTCAACTGGGAAACGGAATTTTGTTTCATCTGTGATTTTTCCAGAATGGTAACGAGATGTTACCAGTAACGATTCAGTGGTTTATTTTTAGAAAAATTTCTGGTTTTACATGGGGCAACCAAGGGTTTCATTTGTGGTTGTCCATCAAAAGTTGAGGTCGTCCCACAAAAAATTAGGCAAAACTTAACACAATATATTTAAACTACATGTGTTAAATTGGATATCATTTAAATCAGGGTGTACGAAAATATCAGTTGTAGTATCGTACAAAGGTGAATTGTCGCTAAGGTCAATCAGATCAAAACAACACTCATCTTTGAGTTCGTTAACATTTGTTTCGTTATCATGTGGTAGGTTTGTGTCACCTGAGGTCAAGGTGTCATGTGGCAACAATGAATCATTATCAGGTGTTAATGGAGTTGTCATTTTATTCATTGTTAATGGAGCTGTGGTATTGTTTGTTAATGGAACTGTTAAATCATGGCTTATTAAATCTGTTGTTAGAGAATCATTATTTGGTGATGTTTGTAAAGTGTCAATTTGTGGCTTGGATAGCTCATCAAGTGTATTAGTGTTTCCAGCATAAACCTGCAAATTAGCTGTTTTATTATTGTTGAGGCCTGCCCCTGCAGAGTTTTTGCAATTTAAGTTCCCAGCCCCAGGGGCGGAAATTAGTTTTCCGACTGTTGTTGCCCGGAATTAAAAGTCCTCCTGCGAGAGTTTTGAGTGGATCCATAGTTAGAGCGTACTTGCCAATTTCTATTCATACTATGACCTTGTGGAGTGCATGGGTGATTCTGATAATTACCCCTATGACAACTAAAAGAACTATGGCCGTATTGGTTACAATTGGTGCAATAGATTTGAGTAGTGGTTGAACGAAAGTTCCAATTACCATTATATTGATTTTGGCGAGAAGAGAAATTGCGATACGTTTGCAGTTGGAAGTTTCGCATTTCTTTTCTTATCTCTTGTTGAATGAGACGTTTAATAGATTGATGCTCGCCTGATTGACTGCCTTGAAAATTTGGTTTTGCCGACCAATTTGAAGCTGGTCTATCTTGGAAAGTGGCTATTGTTTTAGGCTGCACCGGTAGCAGAGTTTTGACTTGATCAGCTGTAGTTTTGGCCAATTGATTGTAATCTATCACCGAAAACTGATGCTGTTAAAACTGGAGGCAAGGTTGTCGCTTCCTTTAGCTTCGCTAGATTCTGAGCTGTTTCAAAATCAGTTGGTGAGTTTAAGATTACAAAGTCGCGCAAATCGCTCCTTAAACCCCTAACAAAGATGTTCAAAACTTCTTCTTTAGGAAGCTTGGGGCGATAGCACGCTTTGCGGATGGCAGCAATGTAATCTCCCACTGACTCTTTTGGGCCGTGTTGACGCTGATCTAAAGTCCGGTGCATTCTCCAATGACTCGTTGTAGAGTCGAATTGTTTTATGAGCGCTTGTTTTAGAGTTGAAAAAGTGCTCTTTTCATCATCCGGTAGATTATTAAGCCAAATGCTTGCGTCTGACAGTAAATATAAAGGCAAAGCCAGGCACATTTTTTCATACGACCAATTACAAAACTTAGCGGCGGTTTCAAATCTTTTGAGAAAATCATGGACATTTTCGCTTTCTTCCCCTTTGAAATATGGAAATCGAATACCAATTTACTGTGTCGGTTTTGTTTGACACAGATTTACTGTGTCGGTATTATTTTCAAGAGACTCTTGTAAGGCAGCTAAGCTTTGGAGTTCTTGATCACGAGCTTTTGTAAAACTGATTTCAAATTGTTGTAAAGCTTTAGTGACTGTTTGAGTCAATTCTTCAGTGGACATTTTGATATCTGACGTTGGAAAAAATTGTTTTTCTTTTTCTTCAATGTCCGAAAGAGAAGTAGAGAGTCAGAAGTAGACGGACT
>JAPEIX020467517.1:5000-13283 GCA_026122405.2 Zoanthus sansibaricus
GAAGAAGGGAGAGAAAAAGGGAACGAAGGTAGAAATAAAGAGGGAGAAGAAGGGAGAGAAAAAGGGGGAGAAGAAAGGAGATAAAAAGGGAGCGAAGGTAGAGATAAAGGGGAGAAAAAGGTAGAGACCAAAGACGAGAAGAAGGGAGAGACAAAGGGGGAGAAGAAAGGAGAGAAAAAGGGAGTGAAGGTAGAGAAAAGGGGAAAAAAGAAGGGAGAGACGAAGGGGAGAAGAAAGGAGAGTAAGAAGACGAAAAAAGGGAAAAAAGGGGGAAAAGAAAGGAGTAAAGGAAGAGAAAAGTGGGAGAAAGAGGAAAAAAGGAGTAGGAATAGAAGGAAGAAAGTCAAACGAGGAAAAACAAGAGGAGGAATAGAGTGAAACTGAGAAGAAATGAGAAGCAAAAATTGGTAGGAGGAGAAAATGAAAACTTAGGAAAAAGTTGCACGAAGAGCGAAAGAAAATTATTCAATTAAAGTTACCTATGCTCTCATTTTGTCTCGATCTCTGATCTACAGAACAAAACAAAACAAAAGTTGGTGGGTATCAAAAAGAACTATAAATAACATACACAAAAAATCTAATAAGCATATAGTATAGCAGAGATACCTAAATTTACCAAGAACATTGCTTGTTCTGAAGGTTTTGTTGCCTAAGGTGGCATAAATCTTAAGTTAAGCTCATTCTCAATTTGATGTATTTTACATCCGGGTATAACACGATAACATGATGTATGCTATATGGAAAATTTTACACAATTCCCCTTTCAAGGTGGTTCAAATCAGTTTCAACACTTTCAAGAGACCTTGTTATTAGAAGGGTTAACACTGCAACACTTTATCATTCAAAAAATGCTATGATTTGATGTGGGCCACAATTATTGCTGAACAAGATGTAGTTGTTTTCTAATCTTGTTTTGACAAGTTACCACGAAAACAGGAAAGCCTTACAAAAACACATTATTTTTTGGCTTTAGTTGCTCATATCTGAAAAAAACGAATTCGGTGACCCCAAATTTTTATTACACACAAGTGATCAGCATGCCAGAATGAAACTAACTTTCTGCAAAGTTTAAAAAATATATATAAAAAGCAGAATCAGAGGTATCTTAAATTTTCAATTATTTAAGGTGGCTCTGACTTTGCTCAGTATATTGTTTTAACTTTGCAGAAAACTTCATTCTGACATGCTGATTACATTTAAGAAATAAAAAATGAAGGTTACTAAGTTCTTTTTTGAGATATAAACAGCTAAAGATAGTATAAGAGGTGTTTCGTCAAGGCTTTCCTGTTGCTATGGTAACCTTTTTATTAAAAGCTAATTTTGCAATCAAGATAAAAGATGCACTGAAAAGTTACTTCACAAATTGTTTTCTTTCTGGGCCAGTTCCTGGCATGTATAATTCTGTGACCTTTTGCCAACTCCTTAGTTGCAACAATAGTTTCGTAGTTTTTTTGTTATTCTAAAGCAAGCAATTTCAAAAAGAATTTGGCTGAATTTATGTCAGACAATAATATATCTCTTCTTCTTGTTTTACTTTCTGAACGTATTGTAAGTAAAGCCCCTTTATGAGTTTGAATACCGTAAAATTTGGAAACAAGTCCCCCCGAAAATATGTTCCGGTTCGTTTTGGAATAAATATTTGAAACGCAAAACTCCTACCATGTAGAAGACCATCCCCCTTAACCACCGGTGTATGACAGACTGCTGACCGCAGACTGCAGACCCAAACTCATGGTCAAACTAAACCCTAACGTTAACCCTAACTCTAATCCAAACCCTAATCCTAACCAATTTAGGGCATTGATTATAGGATTTGGATTGGATTTTAGTTTATTTGTTAAGGTTTGGGTCTGCGGTCTGCAAATGTCATACACCGCTTAACCGTCAACAAGAAAATAAGCCCCGGGTGTTATTGCGGGCGA
This sequence comes from Zoanthus sansibaricus, assembly GCA_026122405.2. Taxonomy (NCBI): domain Eukaryota; kingdom Metazoa; phylum Cnidaria; class Anthozoa; order Zoantharia; family Zoanthidae; genus Zoanthus; species Zoanthus sansibaricus. Next base: position 6,923 of record JAPEIX020467517.1, read on the forward strand.
CCAAAGGGAGCACGCAACACTAATCTGAACGCATGCGCACTATGTATCTAAAAAGAGAGACTTTTTTTTCGTCTTCCAACTGGTATGAATGGAAATGTTTTGACAAGGTCGTTTGACGACTTGATAAGAGCTTGCTTGACAGATTGTGATACACGATCACTCTGCAGTTGCTTATCTCCAAGTTGAGTCTAGATTGTTTTTAAAGCAATATTTCTGTATAGATATAAACCAGTATTAAGCAGCGCACAGACTTGAGATTTTGTAAGTTATTGTATTTTCCCGACGCCTTTCAGTTGTATACCAGTAGCGGATCCAGAAATTCTAGAAGGGGGTTGCAAATTCTAGAAGGGGGGTGAATAATACAAGGAAAGTACCAAAGACTTTTGGAGAAGAAGGGTGGCAAGAACAAAGAATGTACCAGAACATTGAAGAAAAAAGGGGGAAGATAATGCTAAAAAATATTTAGCATTGTCAATCCAATTTTAATCCAGGTTTAATTTATTCCCGTAAACAAGGGTGGTTAGATTTACCCCAGTTACAGTAGGTAGCAATCTCTCTTACTCGCACTCTCCATCTCGCTTTATTCATGCCATCAAGAAGCATTGAACTTTGGTATAAAGATACAATAAACCTTCCCCATTTTGTTTTATGAAGTGCCTAAAATTAATGTCCTTCAGGCAGACAGAATTTTAACAAAACTATGTGTTTGTCAATTAGTTTTTTTAGAAAAATATACTTTATTGTAGTTGGAAAGTCATTTAGAACATTTCTTTTTATATGGTTTAATGAAAATCAAAAGAAAGAGAGAATTTAAACCAAGTTTGGACTACAATAAGTCTCTAAAATATATTTATCTAAAAAACTTTTATTGACGGGCACATAGTTTTTGTCGAAATTCTGTCTGCTTCAGTTGTTTTAACCAATCAAAAACCTTGTTTTATTAAGAAGTATCTACATTAAGTAATGGCAGGAATTTTGGGGTAAACAGGCTTAATTCCTAGGGCTAGAATGATCTCAACAGTACTTTATCTATTTTTCAAGCAAGGGGCTAAAAATGCCAAGAGTAAGAAACACTGAGACACAGCTTTCCGTACAAACAATACAGTTCCAAAGGGTTCAATATACACTGTCTTTCTGTCAATATTTTTTTGAAACTCCAAAAACATAGTTTAATCAACAGACAGGAAAACATGGTCACCTATTATTTTGGTCATACAGGAATAGTTTTTCAACTGAACAATGTTGGGATATAGTCTAGTGGTTAACACGTCGGACTAGTAACCGAAAATGTGGGGTTCGATTCCCGCCAAGAGCTTAAAAATCGTTTTCTCTTCTTTCTTTCTTTCTTTCTTTCAATGTTGGGATATAAATTGATTTTAAATTTCTGTGACCCTTTCCCAATATGGAATCAGTTTCATAGTAAAGGAATTTATAGTTTAAATGTTAGCCTAGACCAGTATTTTTGGTAGTCTGGCATTTCTGTTTTGACTACTGTTGATCAATGTCATCATCATCATTCTTGTTTTAAAACATCTGCATTGTCCCATCTAGGATGGGTTTGAATGGTCCTGAGCATGACTAAAAACTGCACCTGGTAGTGAGGCTCTGATTTGGGACTTTTAGAGTTGTAAGGAAAATGGAGTTACCCTTCCAGGTTTACTCTGACCCAGAGTGGTAGTACTTGTCTATGGTCCCTGCTGTTTGGTAGCTTATGCCTAATCAGGTAAAGACTAGGAGAAGGAAAACTTTAAATCCAAACCCTGTGACCTGCTGCCTTGCAGAAGCCATGTCAGTCTAACTTTTTATATACATCATAACAATTACTAATCCATAATGATTACTAATTACTAATTAGTTGATTACTAATCAACTGTTGTTCAGACATTTAACAAAGTGCGCACAGTTTCTTTATGAAGTGAGCTTCAACCAATTGTCGGAAAACTTTGGACAATTTGGCGAAGGTCAACCTCAAATAACATCTTTTTAATGCCATTCAGGGGAACATGGAAATCATTGATTCGAGTGACAATTGGTCAAGTTTGCAATTCCTTGAGGCTTACTACATAAAGAATTTAAAACCATTGATAAACGAAGGCCTCATAGCCTCCGGAGACCTTGAACTGTTTTCATCTCTAATCATAATACTGTATTTCTTTGTTTATTATTTAAAAATCCCTGAAATCCTCTTGAGATTTGTAACCTTAATAAACAACTGCACTTGTAAACTTACTGATAACATGGTTAAGACTTGCATTAAAGTTGAAATATTGTTTCCACCCAAAGATCAGACTTGTTTTTTTAATCCAAAACTTGGATTTCAAAGATGTTTTTGTTTCTTGAATTAGTAATCATTATGCTACCTTGCAGGTTATGCCTTATACAAGCAAAGGCTTGGTCCACTGCCGATACCTGTAATTGGTGTAAGCAAGGGCATGCTTCCTGCACTTCAAACTTCAGAATTTCTATTTAACTATTCTTGATCATTTGTATTTCTATTTAGCTTCCAGAGGTGGTGGTGCACAAGTTTTACATCAACATCTGTAGCTGGGAGCAGGTGCCAGCACCTAAAACTGACAAAGACCCAATTCCTGTAATGGCTGGAGAAGTCAGTGAGACTACAGAAAGTGACATAACTTACTCAGTTGTTGATGTTCTTTTTAACCCATCTGTACTCAAAGGCATAGAAAACAAGAAAGACCACCGAAATCTGCTCATTCATTTAGCATTGGACTATCTTGAAGACACAAAACATATCCATCTGTTACGCAAGTACAGATTCTTAAAAATTAAATACAAGGGAGATTCTAAAACATTAAACAGATTTCTTAATCTTAATAAAGACAAATCTCCATTTATGAAGAGCAGTTCTGTCAATTCTTCAGGACTTCCAATTGATTCACCACAATCTTTGCTCCACCAACTTACATCATTGAATTCAACAGACAAAAGAAAGGAATCAAATGCTTTCAGTTTGTTTACAACACAGCAAGATAAATTTGGTAAAGAAAATAAGAGACTAATACAAGAGATTTCATCAAGCACTGTACAGTCCAAATCCATTATACCAAATTATGAGGTCATAGTGAAAGATGCTGATGAAAAACATTCAAAGAGAGTCGTAATCAAAGTTGATTTGCCTGGTGTGAAATCAACAAGTGAATGTGAACTTGATGTATCTGAGGTATGTAACCATGTTTAGTTCTTTTAGTTAATATCAATGGTATATTAAATCTTTTTGTTATATACCAACTATCAAAGTCCATTTTTCTCGTACTCCTATTGGACGAGACAACATCACGCGCACATGAACAAGTTTCGCTGTTTCCCAGCAACCACGCGCTCAGCGGGCAACATTACCTTGGGAAACAGTATGTTTTGTGGTCCCTCGACGGCCATGTTTTCCTCGGCTCTGCCTCCGGAAACATAGGCGGTCTCGGGACCACAAAACATACTGTTTCCCTTGGTCTCAGTCAATAAGTGTTAACTGATGATGACTGATGGTTTCAGTCGAAACTTCTGTAATAATTAAGACCAAAATTCCAGAAAAGATTTAAAATTTTCTCAATGAGAAAACAATCTTTTCATTGTTTTTAGGAAAAATACCATTTTTCATTGAAGTTTTTAAGTAATATATCCAACACGAGGGACAGTGTTTCATCCCATTTCCAAACACTGAGGCTACGTTTACACGTAGACGGCTATATTTTTATCCGGCTATCTTTTTTATCCGTTTTCGACCGTTTACACGTAAACGTATAGCAGGCGTTTTCGAAAATATAATAGCCGGCAAAATTCATCGTTTTCGGCGTTTACGTGTAAACACTTGGCCTAAATGGATAAAAAAATGTACGTTTACGAAAATATCCGGCTACGTGTAAACGCTGCCTGAGAAGAGAGTTGAAAATACGACGCGCTTTGACGAAAACCGAGGTGTTTGGAAATAAAATGAAACACTGTCTCGAGTGTTTAATATATCTTCTCAATCGTAACTAAAGCTAAGGAGTAAACGAAGAAATAAAAAAGTAAAAATATATTCTAATTAAGATCACACTTCCAAACCATGGTTACGGTTATGATTTCTTTTGTTTTAACTTGATTAAGTATTAATGAGTTTGAGAATACTGTTTTCCAACGTTCGTTCCCTGTATTGCTAAAAAACATTTAAAGTCGTTGTATATCAATTTTTACATTTCTTAAGATTAAGTGTTCGTTCGGAAGATAAATCTGTTCCAGTTCCCTCTCGACCATCTCCTTTTGAGGTAAAATATTAAGTTACACTATATTCAGATATAGGGTTCACTAAGGACATTGAGACTTACCCCGGTGGAGTAAGTCCGGCGGGCATTCCTGAAAAACTGAAAATGATAAGACACCGAAAAATTGTGGGCATTTTCCAGAAGCTTTAATCATCCAGTAAATCCCACAGGTTTAACAAGATTTCCACACGAAAGCCAAGTAAACACTTACAAACAGCAACGCGCCATTTAATCGTGCAATTTAATCAAAATAAATTATTTCTAGTTTACAAGGTCGAGACCAAAATAACTCTTCTTCGCCTTATGTAAAGTAATCATCGTTTTGCAATATTCTGACTAGTATCTGAGATCTTCCTATAACAGAATTCGACTTGCAGTAAATAATAAAGTTCCAAGTTACTTTAATACACTCACAAGTTGGTTGAACAAAGAATATCTATTCAAGGTTGAAATTAAGAAGAAAGACTTCTGTTATGGATTTTAAACCCAATTAAGGACATCCAGAATCAATATAATGAATCCAGAGTTTAGTCTTTAGATGAGAGATCCATAATGGAATTGATGAAACACCAAAAGAAAGGCGATGGAATTTAGATGAGAGATTGAAAATCGATTGAAGAAACGGAAAATTAAGTAGTTGGAGTTTAGAGTCTAGATAAGAAATCCAGAATAGAGTCGATGAAACCTAAACTTAAGTCGATGGAAATCAGAACTTAGATGAAATATTCAGAATAGAATCGATGAAATCAACAAAGTTTAGTCGATAGAGGGCACAATTCAGATGAAAGATCCGGAATGGAAATGAAGAAAACCAATTTAAGTCGATGGAATTCAAATTCAGGTGAAAGTCCAGAGTGGAATTGATGAAATCCTAAAATACAAAGTTCAGATGAAAGAACCAGAATGGAAGTAAAGAGAAACACAAAATTAAGTCGATGGAGTTCAAATTCAGATGAAAGATCCGGAATGGAATTGAAGAAACTAATCAAGTCGATGAAGATCAGATGAGAAATCCACAATTAAATCAATGCAACCCAGAAACAGTCGAATAAAATCCAGAATCCGGGAACGACACTTGAATCCAGAAATTTTGGGAATCTACATTTCGGGAGCAACTAAAGTTATTATACGTAAGGCGAAACACCGGAAAAGCAATAGCTTTGCATCTTGACACTATGGATACCTAAGCTTTGAAAACAGAAAGCTATGCTCCAATTCCGTCAGATGTATTTCCTTGATGTTGGGCCAGAAATTAGGGATGACTAACAGCTAACTAATCTGCCGCTGCCGCCAGAGCAATCACATTGAATCGTACTTCAGATGGGTCCCGCGCCATGAACTCGGTGCAAAGTTTAGCACCATCCTGCAGTTTAAACAGAATTGCTTTCGTTACCACTACAGAGCATTACAAAATGGATATCAGTGTACACAGACTACACGGTTAAATGTTTTCAAGGGCATTTGGTGTAAGAACACTAACTTCACTACTTTGACATTATTTTAATAAATGATCTTTGCGGTTATAACGAAATTTAGCTAATTTCGAATTAAAAGCCTTGAAGTGGAAGTGAGACCCGTGACCTCTACAATACTGGTGTTGCACTTTATTAGCCAATTTCAATAAGACCATAATACTCTTTGTTTGTCCGCCAAAATTTTGCATAAGCATTGTTCCCAGTTTCTCTGGGAACCACTGGAAGTCCCAGGGGAAAATAGGAACAATGCTTATGCAAATTTTGGCGGACAAACAAAGAGTATTATGGTCTTATTGAAATTGGCTAATGAACTAGGCTATCAATCTACAACTGGGAGAACAAGTCATTCAAGGTCGATCAATGCCAATTAGCCAATATTAAAAATACCATAACAGCGGAGCTCCTGCAGAGCACCATACTTAAGAAAATATAGTATATGCATTGAGTTGAATTTTCAACGTCCTGACGTCATGTCCATCCGTTGTCCGTCCGTCCGTACGACATCCGTATGAAAGAGTGAAATATTTTCTTTTCTCGTTTCATTTTTAAAGTAATTTTTTTCTAAATGGTATATGTTTTTTTTCCTTCATGTGTTCTTTGATATAATTTTTGGCATTTGTAAATTGTTTG
>JAPEIX020467610.1:0-13283 GCA_026122405.2 Zoanthus sansibaricus
CCAAAATCGAGTACATCTTATGGTGATTAACATTTGTGCAAAATTTCATCACTTTAGGATGAATAATAAGGAAGTTAAGAAGAGGGGGCGAATTCCCCCCTCTTCCCCCCTCCCCCATCGGGCTGTGGAACCTCAAAAAAGCCCGGGCTAGATAGGGTTAAGGGAGATGGGGTACTCACAGGAACAGCTCTGGAAGGAACCGGTATACCAACTTTGTCTTCAGGAGAGAATTCGTATTTGTCAACAATCTCTGGGAAGGTTCCAGACTGGCCAAGCGTTTCCACGTCATGATGGCTACTGTGTCCCTTCCTTGAGAGCAATAATGTTTTTCTTGTTTTATCGCGACTTTTTGCAGACGATTTACGGAAAACCTTGATGTCATAATCATCGTAATCCACAAAGTCAAGAATTTGATTCGGTTGCTCGTCATGTTCTGAGTAGTTTTGAGAATTATAACACGGTCCTGTAACAAAAAAAAATTCATGAAAAAACAATAACCTTTTCTTAATCAGCAAATACTATAATATAGTGCTTAATCTCATCACTGCAATCCCGAGTTGTCTTAATAAAAAACATTAAAAAATATTTAAACATTTAACCTTTTCCTTTAATCTTTCTGAGCTATACTTCTAGACAAAGACAATTGTTGTTACTAGACAATAACATATTGCTGCAACACAAAACCAAAAATTGAAAAAATAATTTTGACAATTCATTTCATATGAAGATCCTACTGCACATAGGTTTATCTGTTTCAACTACTAACACATACGATTTGCCAGGTAATACCTTACTTCGGAGTTATGACTTGAGAGCAAGACACAAGGCCTGTCAAAACTCTATTCTTGTGAATATAAATCAATTACTTCGAATAATAAATAACAAAAATATAGTTATAAATAACAAAATTATGGTCATAAATGAAGTTTTATTACAAATAAAGGTTTATGGTACCTTCACATAGAGGAATATCAACAGAGTCTTTTCCAAAATAATTCAAGATTATATCTGGTACCCTGATTCTAGGAACATACGCGCTCCTGGCTGCAGTACGAGAATTTGGTAATGAATAGAAACTGTGGTTGATCCAATGTGGAATACTGTAATCATCTCCAAGGCTACTAGTTTGGCCTTCACCTTTGTTAAAGAACTTCAATAATGGCACAGTGTGTAGAGGTTGTTCTGCCATGCATACTAAGTCAGCAGAAACCCCTGTATGGCCAAAGACATTGACTATTAGTAGAGACCGACTAGTATACTATCGTGAAGGCTGCAACTGGTTCGGTAAACATCCTCCTTATTAAGTGGTAGACAACAAGTAAAGAGGAGTGACAACTGGCAATTTTTCTTAACTTGAGTAGAACACTAGTTTGTTTGTACTGAGTTATTTAACTTATTGATGTAACTTTTTCAAATCCATAGCCACTCAATCATTATTCCATAAATTACTGATTGATCAACACAATACCTTTACTTTCTAACATGTGTAAAGTTTTCTTTGAATAACAAATTAATTCCAGTTTCGCTTAACTCAAATCTTGAGATCAAGCCATCTCCTTGAATGTATGGAATAGAAAAATATTACAAGGCCTAAAACTTAGAAAGCATAAATAATTTGAAAGTGAGAATAAATTCAAACTCGGTCTTAGGAAAAATAACTAGATTAGACGAGGAATGGAATTATATCAAAGGAGCGTATAAAAGATTATGAGCCCTAATTATCTCCCCCTTCTCATCACATATAACAATATTAATACTAATACTAATTAATACCAATATTATCATTATTATTATTATTATTATGTAGCAGTAAACATTTTAGGATGCTATCCTGTAAAAATAGCTAACACATAGGGTGCCCAGCGTAGCCAAAGTATTAGTGTCCACATAGATAGATAGATAGATATTTAATAATCTTTGCAACCAAAGGGTTGAATTACGACTATTTTTACATATTACAGAGGACGAAAACTAAATATAAAAATCTAAGAATATATTAAATGGGGACTATTTACAAGACAAATGATAAAAAATATATAAAAGAAATATATATTGATCTATATGTGCCGCTAGAAACATAACTGGTCTATGTAAAATGCGAGAGACAATTTTTAACAATAAAGCTATTGCCGAAGCGGTTGGCCTTAAATTTGGAGACGCAAAAAAGACGTTGCCGTCTAAAAGATATATTCACATTATTTACTGGTGGTAAGAGATCATGAAGTTTACTACCTTTGTCGCATATTGCCTTATCGAAAAGCCTGTCGGTTAATGATTGTCTGCGTACTGCTAAATAAACGAGTCCTGCCTTATCTAAAGCTTCTTCGTACGAGAAATAAGGATAAATTATAATTAAGATATTTTATATGGTCGTAGCTGGTGAACAACTTTAGAAGCTCTAATTCAAAAGAAAATTTGGTACAGTAGTTCCTCAGTCACCTTCATCCTTTCCTGGGTCGTGAAAAAGAAATTTTAATTATTTTTAGGCGATAGTATCGTAGCAGCGTACAAGGCAGGAAAATAAGATGGTTTACTTTCTGAGTGAAGAGTAAACAGAAACCGTGTTTACATATGTAAAACAGTTTATGTAAAACAATCAGTTCGAGCACACAATACTATCCAAATAATTTTATACACATAATCATGCAACTGTTACAGAAGCATATACCTACATGCTTGCATGTAACAATATGTTGCATAAGAATAAATAACCATATCGATAAAATAGGTATATTTTTTCATGATCACACTGATCGAAAACGATGATGATCATACTGATCGAAAACATTTGCAAATTTTTTTTAACATCGATAAAAAAATATACTTATTTTATAAATTTCATAAATATTGGCGAAGATGACTGAAATAACCAAACAGAACAAACAATTCACATACCACTATCAATCATTCGCTGTTTAGTCAAACTACTAAGCTCTCTGTCCACCTCAAAAGCTCCAGTTCCTGGGGTGACAATAACCACAGTCTGTCCAGTGCAGTCAAATGTCCTATCAATGTGATATCTTTCAAATACTGTATAAAGAATACCCTGTGTTAAGGATTTTTGCTAAAAAATATACACACATTTAATTATAAAATAATATATATAAAATAATTTCTCAACAAATTCTCAGAAATTTATCTGAAAACCAGAATCCAGTAAGTGAAATCAACAATTTTGGCTGAATTATGTTGGTCTCTTCAACATTTTATTTCATCTACCTGCCGTGCTAAACCAAACTCAATCTGGGATGTGCTATAAATAGGCAATGTCGTAACGTAAACTTAATAATGTATATATCACTGGTGGAATTTTTTGTAGTATATTTTAAATGGCCTTAACTTTCTGATGGTGATGGCACAAAAAAATATTGGTTAATTTTTTTTCATGGTGGAGTTTGCATTTAAACTATGGAAAAATTACTTCCTTATTCACCTTGACCAAGCGATGGGATGTTGCTAACTAACATATTTCTTTCTGGTCCAAAAACAGCTGTCCAAGGCTGACTAGCTTATCAGACACACTATCTTTTATGGTAGAATAAAGGGTAAAATCCCACTACAGCATGGTTCTAGAGCCAATTTTTGGCACATCCTGCACGAGTTGTGTTTCCTCTAAAAGTCAAAAGTCTGGCTAGCAGCCCTATAACACTCTCAAGTACAATTACTGCTGCCTGAACACAAGAACAAAAATATATAGGTGGACAATGCACCCCAAACTCCTACAAATAGAACAATTTGGTGGTAAAAACATAGACTTAGATCTATGACTACTTACTGTTCATACTCAGATTTATAGCCTCAAGAAAGTTTCCAGCATAAGAAGTTGAGTTCATTCCCAAAAGGACACCATCCAAATTTTCACAACAGTTGATGTACTTTGGATATAAAGTGAAATATCTCTTGAGAACAGCAAGCACAGGTAACCAATCATCTCGTCGCTCACCATGAACAACTACTTGGTAGAAATCTTCATAAAATTGCCCTCTGGGGTTTTGTTGAACAGATTTTCTCATTTCCTCTGGGAATTCATCTATGAATAAGGAAATAATTAAGAGCAAATGTCGATAATTATTTAGAATCAAGTTTCAGTTTCAAAGATATATTTCCTCATATTTATTTCAAGAAGACCCCTATGGTGAGCTATTTTCGAAAATAAAATGGTTAGTTTCCTGCAACTTTTAGTTTCAAAAAACGACCATAGATGTACTTCATATTGCATGGCTCGAAAATCATCCTTCACAGCCATGGCAATTACATCTATAGAAAACAGGATATTTTAACACACTTGTACTCGAAAATAATTAATATCTTACAATTATCTATGAAGTTTGTTGTCAAGTGAAATTTATCCTCTCTGCAAAAACAAAAATGTGACTCTCCTAAAAGGCTTGAATCTTACACTAGGTAATTATGTAGTTGAACCAATACTGTCATTATTGTGATAAGTCTGTTTTAGCATAAAAAGAGACCTTGGAGGTTGAAATTAAGATTGTACAGACAACTGGGCAGAAACTAAATGCTGTCACTGTTGGTAGAAAAGGCAAGGGCAGTTAACAAACCCGACAGTACATACAATACTGTACACATCTCCAACTATGAAAATAATCAAGAGACATGACGTGCAGCATCATTTATATGCTGACGACTCTCAGCTGTATACATTGCTTAAAACGGATTCCTTTGATGATCTACATCAAGCAAAATCCAAAGATGAACTCTGTGCTAGAGACATTGATAACTGGATGGTCCATAATGACGTTAAGTTGAAACAAGACAAGTCAGAACTTTGTCTTTTTACTTCTATGTTTCGACCTGGTCCAGAGTTGAACAGTCTAACAGTAATTGGCGAAGAAATAAAGCCTAACCCATCAGCAAGGAATAAATCAGGAACTGTCTTTGATACACATGTTACTCTCAGCAAACATGTAAATATGCTGTGTAAAGTATTAAATTTTCATCTCAGAAATATCAGTAAAATCCGATAGTATCTTAGTAAAGAAACTACGGAAACACTCATCCATGCCTTTGTTTCTTCAAGACTTGATAACTGCAGTTCATTACTCTACAGTTTGCCAGAGTACCAGATTCACAAACTGCAACTGATTTAAAATGCAGCCGCTTGTATTGTGACATTTACAAGAAAATCAGAACATATCACTCCCGTACTTCAAAGGCTGCACTGGCTTCCTATATACATTAGGACTATTTATAAAATATGTATTTAGAAAAAAGTGTACTGAGTTTCAAAAGTTAAGTCAATACAAGTAGTGAAAATATGTATTATTATTTACCAAGTATTGAATGGACTCGTCCCTCTTTACATAGCGCAACAATTTAATTATAAAGAGCAGCTTCACAGACTTTTGTGGTAGTACTGGACACAGACACTATCACGTATGGAGATCGCACATTATCAGTGGCAGGTTCAAAAATCTGGAATAATTTGCCAAATTCTCTTTGCCAATAAATGTCCTTCAACCTTTTTAAATTAAATTTCAAAACTTTCTTATCTAGACAGGCATTTTTGTAATTAGTTATGTTTTGAAATGCAAGATTTATAAATTTTTAGCTTTTTTATTATTTTGTATATAGAATTTATTGACGATTTTTAAAAATTATTGTAATGTGCTTTGGGCAAATAGTGAATATAGCGCTACATAAATAAAAGTATTATTATTATAAAGGTATGAAGATATAAGCTTGGATAACAGCAATTTTCTCATTTATCGTCTTACAGCTGGTACAAGAAAGTTGGCTGCTCAACAACTACTGCCAGTATTATTATTTTGTGGCCAAGAGTCCATTTGCTGTTGGAACCACAATACTGACTGCTTTGGAGACTGGCATATTACTCCTGATGGGGACTCTGGTCCACTGAGTTGGCATTATTAATAGTTTGGACTAATCATTTGGTTTTGGACTTGTTGGTGTTCCTCTTGTAACCTTCTCAAAATAAACACTGCATCTACCATTCCTTTGCCTGGCACAAAAGCAAATTGCATCTTATTCACTTTTACCATACACCGCAATCACTTCTCTATCACACAAATCCCAATCTCCCCACTTGCCACTATCATTTCAGCACTTACTTCTGAGGGCCCAGTAGCCTTTCCCGTCTTCATTTCTCTTATTGTCTTCACCACTTCTTCCCGACTAAAAATCTCAAGTGGCCCTTTCACCAATGCTGCTTTCATGTTCTGCTCCTACTCATTCTCTTCATTCATAATTCTTTCCATGTGCTCTTTCCAGACTTTCCCTCTACATTTCCCACTGAAATTCAGCCTACCATCACTACCCCTCATGTATCTTCCTCCCTCAACATCTTTCCCATCTTTTTGTCATAGATTTTATAAGCTTAAACAGGTTGTTTGGATGCCTACTCAGCTCTCTCAGCTCCCTCTCAGCCGCCTCCTTCATTCCTTTTGATTCTTCTTTTTTTTTTGTCCGATTCTTTATGTACTTATATCTGGCCTTGTTTGCCTCAGTCTCACTTTTTACACATCTCCCTATGCGCATCTTTTTTTCTTGATATCGCTTTCTTTACATCCTCATTCCACAACCATGTGTCCCCTCGATCTCTCCTCCATTTCTTCTTCCCGCATACAGTACTTCATCACAAGCCTTCAACACTCCGTCCTTAAAACATTTTCACAAGTCTGGTGCATCAGCACTTACCAACTCTCTGACTTTTCCTTGAAATGTCTCCATGCACTCCCTCATAACCCTCAATCCCTTTACTAAAATGTCTATTACAATCACGCATACCCAATACTAGCTCACCCACACTGTGAAGATCCCACTCACTCTCAAATCATCATAAAAATGCTCTTCTTCTGCACTCTTTCTGTCACTTTGCAAACCATACACACATGACTCTCACGACTTCCTCAAGTGCCATTCACTACTGTCATCATGCACTCTGTCACTCTTCCTTCGCACCTCCACAACCTTTTCACACACCTCCTCCTTCACCAAAACTCCCACACCTCCCATACCATCACTATTCCCAGACCACCACAATTTACATCTCTTACCTTTCACACCCATAAACCACACTCATTGTCCTCTCCACCTCACTTCTTGCAGACAACACACCTCTGTACCTCTCTCACTCATACTCCCTACATTCCAAGTCCCTAACCTCACCCCAAGCCACTCAGAACAGCCCAGGGTCAGGGGTTGCACCTTTCTGTTTATGGTAAGCAAGTGCAGCCCACCCCAGCCTTAGGGCTGGCTGGTGGCCAGGTTTTGTGCGGTAATCACATCAACTAATAATATACCTCTAATGACAAATACATAAATTATATGTAAAGGGGTAGTCATTTGGTAAACAACATAAAATTCATTGACAGATAAGGAACACAGAATTAATAGGTGCTCAACAAATGAACTACTGTAATCCAATGATTTATCGCACACTCTTTTTACATTAATTACCATTAAATTATCTTGGAGTTTCAACTATAAAAATTTTTAAAAACTTCATCTGATGAGAGACTAGGAGGCAAAATTTTAGGAGGCAAAACTGGCTTCTCGTGGACACATGTTGACTTGCTATGACAGCTGAATCATTTCAGGAATCAGAATCATTTCGTTTTTAGCACTTCAGGGATTAGAATCATTTAATAGCATTATTAAATGATTCTAATTTAGCATTTCAGGAATCAGAATCATTCCATTTTTAGCAGCCTTTGCTCATTTGTGTTTACATGAATAAATATACTACTACTACTAAAATACTACTACTACTACTACTACTACTACTACTACTACTACTAGGATCCACGTACAAGCAACATAACACATAATCAAGTTCATTAACAAATCTATTACATCTACATAAAATACTGTAGGTTGTGTATAGTTTTAATATTAAATTTTTCAAAAATATTGGAAGTTTTTAAGTTAAATTTCTTGAACTGAACTGAAAAGCACTCACCTAAAGATTGAGCATTATAAAATGTTCTCGAAAAAAGAATTATTGTTACTTCTTGGTTTGTAAATGACTCCCTCCAATGAGTGAAAAGTTCATGAAGAAAACCATTTACTGTTTTCTCAAAATACAAGTCTCCATTCAAACCAAAATCCCACATTTCTTGACTCATTTGAATAAAGAGATACATCAATGAACTTGAGGATCTGAAAACAACCTGCAATTTATAATGAACTTGAGTACATCAAAACGATTAATTTAAATGACAAATGCTTTTGTAATACTAATAATCTTACAGTTATTATCATTGATTACTACTACTAATTAGTTCATTTTTCCTTCTCAAAGCTTTTTCTTCCCCAATATTAAATAATTATTTTTTATCACACTTAATAAATTCTGGTCAGCCTCCCAATCCAGGGTTTTAAAATATAGTTCTTTTTTCTTTGCTAAATTAAACAAGCTAGTACTAACTAGAGGAGGAAGATACTGTATAAAGGAAGGGCCGATATGGTGAGTGACTGAACAGACAGTTTGGCAAGGCAGAGTGGCCATCTGGGGTCACAACCAACCCTATAAAGGCTGCAAGAGCAAGTGGAGTGAAAAGGCTTTTTCAGATTTGTAAATCCATGGAACACCAAGGCAAGGTTCCAGAGCAGTGGGTTAAAAGTTAGATACTATACCAGTAAGGGAGACTTCCTAATGGTGAAGTAATATAAAAGAGCAAGACTTCTGGAACAGGATTGAAGATATAGAAGAAAACCCTAGTGAAGAGGCTAAGAGATATTGGGAAGATTGAGGAGAGACAGTTTGTATTCCAGTCAGGTAAGTCAACTGTTGATGCAATATTTGTATTATGACAGTTTCAGGAAAGTTTGGAGCAAAGATGAAAGAGCTTTCCTTGTCTTTGTTGATTGAGAGAAGATTTTTGATTGTGTGCCTAAAGAAGCAATTAACTGATGGGGTTTGAGACATCAAAAAATGCCTGCGCATCTCCTATCACTTGTTATGGCCTTATACATAGCAATGGAAGGTAAAGGGTCAGGGCTCTAGCAGATACTTCATATGAGTTTGGGATAGCAGTGGGAGTTCATTAAGGGTCAGATATCTGTGGTGGTAATTCAGGAGGCAACCAGAGCTGTGGGACTTGTTATGCCAATGACCTTAAATGATAACATCTGAATGAGAGGAAGCAGTACTGGTGCATGGAAACTAGCAAGGAGATTAAAGGTAAACATGAATAAGACCAAGTTGATGGTAATGGGTAGAGAACCTGCTAATTTAGGCCACAAAGGGGAAGGTACCCATGTGGGGTTTGCAGCAAAGGAGTTGGAGTGAACTCAATATAGTGACAACTTTGTTAAAGGTGGTGCCACTATCATGTGGAGGACGGGTAGAATCAGCAGGATAGGAAATCCTGTGCTTGGAGTAAATGGAGGGAATTGGCAAGCTTACTACTAAACCATAGCATTTTACTGGAGTAAAGAGCAAAGGTTTACTGTGCTTGTGTGTAGCTTTCATCGTTGTATGCTGTAGAAACTTGAGCACTAATTGAAAAACTGGAAGGATTCCTAGCTACTTGTGATCATAGAATGCCAAGATTCATTTCAAGAGTAAGAAGTCAAGACATGATTACTAATGAAGAGATTAGAAAATGTGGAGTGGAGAACCTTCAACATAGATTAAGGAAAACAAGAACTATCATAAATGGAATGTAGCGTCGGTGTTTCTACAGAAACAGTTTTTTAAATGGATAAATTGTACACCATGGTGGAAATGATTTTTTACTGACGTTTTGGACTGGAGTCCTTTGTCGGAGTGAAAGAATTCATTCACTCCAACGAAGGACTCCAGTCCAAAATGACATTAAAAAAATCATTTCCACTACGGTGTACAATTTATCCATTTAAGGAAAACAAGGATGAGGTCCTTTGGTCATAAAAAAAAATCTAAGGGAGAATAGCATACATACTAAGGAGAGCAATGGAACTGAAGGCGGAAGGTACAAATCCAGCAGGTAGAGCAAAGAACACCTGGAATAAGATAGTGAAAGTTAAACCTCACAGAAGATACAGCTGAGGATATAAAACAGTGGAGGCAACTTATATCACATCCAACCCCAGGAAAGGGAAACTAGGGACATTAAACTAAGAAGATGATATTAAGGATTATTAATCACTTGATAATAATTAATTACCAGGACATAGGAATCTGCTCAAATGGGGAATATTGGCATCTTCAAATATTCTTACTGTTCAGCACCTGGAGTATTTTACCTGAAGGCAAACAATAGCCCTGCACTAAACGTTCTAGCATTAACTTTTCAGCATTAAAAAATACTGCATTAAACTGTAGTTTTGCTCAGCCTTAAAATGCTTAGAAGTGAGCTATAGGAAAGTTATTGTTGTTGTTTTTAAAAAACAGCAGAAGAAAAATACAAGACAAAGTTGGTAAGTTGCCAGTTTATCATGTAGGAGGTTTGGGTTCACTTCCAACACTCAGGGTCATCATCATCATCATCATCAATCAAGTTTTGATCTGGTTTTATCCTCTCACTCTCACTCTCCATCTCGCTCGATTCATTACATTCTCCTTCTTCAAACCAACACTTCAATTCAAACTCCAATGCCTTCCTCAAAACATGGCCATCATCAGGCCTTGAACTCCCTAATTTTGGGGGCACAGCCACTTGTCAGAGACACCAAGGCCATATCATCATTTTAATGCCAAAAAACGTTTAACATCGAGTACTTTTCACTTTAAAATGTTTCTAAAAGTACTGTCATACACGTTTTCCATAAAATGTCATTTTCTCGAAACATTCATGACCATTACATCTTCAAGAACGTCAATAACTGAACTAAGATAAACAGACAACAAGACCACTCTTGCATTGGCGATGTAATTGATATCTATTGTAGTTTTAATTGATGTGAGCTGCAGTGGACAAATAAATAAATTAAAGTAATCGCTACATGTAATAGACAGAGATGTTCGGTGCGTTCTGCAGTTCTGAGGAGGACAAGTTCTGTCATAGCAAATCCAGGGATCAATGAACCAAAAAGGGTCTAAAAGTTACCCTGATCTCTCAGACACCCTAAGCGTTACCAAAATCCGGAATTTTAACCCCTGAAAGTTAAGACGAGCATCCCAGACAAGTCAAGCATGGGAGTCCCTCCTCCGGGGAAACCAGACGGCAAACAGGTTTTGTTTTCATTTTTTTATTTGATTATCACCTCTATATACATTGATCACTTTCCAGTTCATTTGGGCTATAAATGAAAATATTTTTAACGCCTGTTTCTTAAAATAAGAATTGAAGGCACAGCGGCACTCTTTAAAAAAAGGGCAGGCCATTTGTGGCCGTAAATTGTGCAAATTTCTGGGGGCATTACGGCAAAGGCAAGGGGCATCCAAGGCAATTGCCGCGTGGCCGTCGTAAATTTCAAGCCTTGTGACAGTCATGTTGTTCCTGGACAGCCTTCATACCGAAGTGGACCATATTATTCCACCAAACAAGATTTATAAAGATCTTGGATTATTGAGTCCAAAAACTCCTGACTCCCAGAGCTTGTCAAGTTCCTCATCTTCAAGAGGTTCTGCAGCATTTGGCTTGTTTTCCAGACGTTTCTTTTTTAAGTCTCTTTTCTTCAGCAATTTGCCACTTCTTGAAATGTTTTGCTGTCATCGGACTTTTAACTTCAATGTCAAAGTTACCAGAAGCTGGTGGACATGGCCGTTCCAGGAAATATCGCCGGAGGCCATTTCAGTAAGTTTGAAGAGAACCATGCTCGTAATCTTTTCCTTTATTCTCTTTTTTATCTTCCTTATTTCTAAAAAAAAAGTGCTTAAGAAGTTCAGGCGCCTCTATAACAGTTTTTACGTCTAGGTCAAGTTTTTTGTTGTACTTTTCCTCGTACCACAAACAGAAACGCCGAACTGTGGATGCCGTACTTAATTTTGTGGTTTTTGCTTCCATTGCTTTCTTGAAAGCTTCAACTTCTTCATTGGTGTAAGTTACAATTGAAGTTTTGGCAGATTCAACTTCCGACATTTCCCGGTTTTGTTGTTTTTGCCGGTATTGCTGAAAATTTACACAAACAAAACTCGTAAATCCAGCGGTTTACTGCAAAAAAGCTAAATTTGCACAAAAAAGCTAAATTTGCTTAAGTGCAAATTCCATGTGAAATACCCCCTCATCTATTGGTAATTTCAGCCAATCAGGGGGCGAGATTCTTTTAGCGATGCAATTCTTAGTGAAATATTTCTTGAATGCATCTCTCTCCGTAAAGTCCTTATCAGGCATTAATCACTTTCGTTCTTGGCCAAGAAGGGTTAATTTTTTTGAAATGTAGCCACAGAAGATTCGATGATGGTTTTGGTCTTGTCTGACAAAACAAACATGGCCACGATTGCCATCTACAACCAACAAAAGATATAAAGGAAATTTTAAATTGAACAGTTTGTGCGTTGCATCAACTAGCAAAAGTTCAGATAATTTTTCGTTCACGTCACACATGTACTGATTTTGGTAGAATAAACCCAGAAAGTAATTTTGGTCATCATCAACAAGCACTTCCGTCATTGATCCCTACTGTTTTTTAGAAAATTCATTACATGCTCTTGGTCATTTCGATTAAAATCTTCTTTTCTCATTGTTGCTGTATATTGGATATCTTTAATGGTAATTTTATGCCAGTTTTTTATTGTATATTTTGCTGTATAAGTTTTTTGTTAGCTTTTAGTTTAATACTGTCTTCCAATTCGCCTTTTTTCTTGGAGGAGTTTTCTGTCGTTGGAGGTGACCATTAAGGGTTTTTGACAATAAAGATTGTGCTGTTCTATAATTCATGCTGCAATGCTCTCTGGGCAACAGTGACGTAGGTTTGATTCTATGAGGTAAGGGGTATAGTCAATGAATGGTTCTGCAGTTTTTCCAATAGGTAACAATTTGTATCCATTAACAATCTAACTTCAGATCTGAAATCTAGATTTATTCTGCTCAAATAATAGCCTTACATGTCTTAAGGCCATCAGTATAAATAACTGGTGATGTATTAACAAACTATCTCTGAACATTCATAAATCTAACTCATTTTGTAACCTTTCATCCCCCTCAAAAGAAAGTTCTTTTCCCACTACAACTCAAAATTAATAATAATTTGTTAGAAGAAAAATTTAGGTATATTGAATACCTTGGTGTAATTATTGACTGCAATCCCAACCGGCCGCGGCGAACGACCGCCAGGCAGACCCGCGACGATGCCGAAGAGCCCATCTCTGTGTACTTCGACATCGAATCGATGCAAGTGCACAGCGACGAGCACGGACTCCGGCACGTTCCCAATCT